>JAJMLO010000001.1:1525568-1703448 GCA_030569695.1 Yamadazyma vaughaniae | reverse complement strand
AGTACACAAAGGCCCACACACCCAGTACACAAAGGCCCACACACTAAGATGAGTTCTGTTTTATAGTATGCATAATAGTATCTCTAATACAAGTTATAGTTAGAAAAAAAGAGAATATTAATGCAGTATATTTTACTGTTAAGGGTAATTACATTTGATGATTAATGTATCTTTTAATTTTTGCGAACTTCATCAAAATTGGTAAGAATTAAATAAAGATAAGTGGAAATTAGATATTTTCGAATTCATGGGATTCCTTTATGTTATCCGAATAATTGGTTCTTGTTACATTTAACCTCATGGGGTTTGTGAAGATATTGGTATAGAGAAATAATTGAGCTTGTACCCTTTAGTGAGATTTTGGGCAGAAATTGAGGGTTATGCGTCCTCACCTTAAACTGTCAATTGTAATGGTTTGACTATCAATTCTTGGATTGAAAATAACTGATATGTGTAGCATCGCTGGCTATCACTGCTATACCCAGTATAGCGCATTCTTTCCGGTCACTTGACTTTGAGCATGCCCCTGAACTTCAAGTATCCGTTTTCTATGTCGGTTAGGCGCTCTGTGTTACCGATAGTGTTTTGGCGCTGTTTTCCGCCTATGTCGGTTTTGCCGCCAACCTTCTTTGTTAATAAAGAGAAATTGCCCACGTCCCCTAAGATAAAGATGCATCACACAATAGCTCGGAAGTGGTATCTTATCTCCATTCATTTAAGTAAGGTGCATTTGTCATTGCACTTTTAAGTCGGCTGATTTGATGCAGACAATTCAACTTTTTCTAGTTTTACCATTCGAAATAGAATCGTATACTTTTATACCTTGAAAAACCAAATTCGACATTTGAATAGTTCACACGCATGTCAAATATTCGATGAGTTTCATTCCTGAATGGATTGACATCAAAAGCACAGACATGTAATATTTTTCCGAATAGGAAAGATACACGCCGTGCGGCGGGGAACTGGATCTCTGATAAGAAGTGTATCTAACTAAAAACATGTTAAGCAGGAATTTGAGACTTTTCATACAACACTCCAGGACTAAGAGATGTTCTTCGTTTTGAACAGCCGGACTTTGCAAAAGAAGAAAGTTAAACAAAACAAAGGTCTAAAAGAGGTCCAAAGTGGAATTCTAGAGAAATACGTTCAAATTGGTAAAGTAATACTGCAAAATGACATAATTGGATCGAAGTCAAGAAGTTTTAATGGATGTTCTAGCTGCAAGAAGAGAAAGTAAGTATTAAGTTAAAATATATTTCAACCGATCAACTAACAGCAAAAGAAAGAAATGTGATGAAGTTCATCCCGTATGTGGTGCCTGTTTAAGACGAAACGAGGTATGCCATTATCATTGCAAAAGTGATAAGATGTTATCGCCCAACAAAAGTTCAGAGAAACAAGTCTTGAAATCAGATGATGAATTACTCAATAATAGTAAACGTGAGCTAAATTTAGTGGAGATTCTTGAGCCACCCCAGATATTGCCTATTTTTGATTCAACGATTGACCAAACGAAATATTCAATTTCAAACTCAACAAGAGAATATGAGAGGGATGTATTATTCACTTACAATTCCAGCATAAGGTTGGACTTTCCGCCGAGTGAATTGTTGCAATACACCCCTTCCATAATGGCACCAAGAATAATACGAACCGATTCTTTTGGTTTATTTTTATACGAATATTTCAGGTCAAATATTTCTAAGGCAATCTGTGTCGGACCTGAGTCTTCGAATTATATTTCAAAAACATTCCTCCCAATTTCGTTGAACAATGAAAGCATAATGAATTTGATTATAGCATGGGGAGGAACAATACTTTATGGATCATTTGAAAATTCTATGGTACGCAATTATTTGGATGAAGCCGAGAAAGCCATGCTGCATAAATTGGAAAACAATTCAAAGTTGAATAAGGTTGACTTCACATGTTTACTTGCATTTTATTTGATATCCATCGGTATTTACGTATGCTCAGGCGATACCTTAAAGTGGTACAAGAAATTTTGTGATTGCTCAAAACTAATAAAAGATTATGGGGGAATAGTTGAAATATGTAATGAGTTCAAGTATTCTAACGATATAAAATTCTTATTATCAGATTTCCAATATCATGACATCATGTCTTCACGCTGCTTCAATGATGGTACACAAGTTGAAATCAATGAGTATGACATAGCGTTTAATGACGCAGATTTGTATTTTCCACCAAATTATGGTGTAGATCCGCTACAAGGGTTCAATCAATCACTTTATTTGGTATTAGGAGAGATATTGAATGTGAAATCTCATGTAAGAAGGATGAGACAAGAATTCGAAAGTCGAACTAAAAATTGGACTCCAAATGATACGGAAGATTTGGAAGCCGCAAATAACCAATTGCTAGATTATTGTAGTGAAGAGTCTTGCAAGCTTCATCTAAGACTTTCGAATTGCAGGCCATACAAGTCTCAATATGGGCCAATAGAAGATGATGAGCAGGAGTTACATTTGCACAATTTGAATTTCGAGCTCTATCGTACTGTCTGTAAAGTTTATGTGGATATGTTTATCTGTGGGTTTAGCCCGAATTCACTCAGCATTAAATGCCACATGAAGATAATTATTGAAATTATTAGAAAACTAATTTCTACAAAAATGATCGTGGTATTGTGCCTTCCCTTGTTGACTGCTACAATTTCAGTATCAAACACGGCAGAAAGGTTTATAGTAAGAAACTTGTTTGAGGAGGTAATTGCTACTTGCCCTGTAGAAAATGTTAAAACAGCAAAGCTAGTAGCTGAAGAATGTTGGAAAAGGAATACAGATGGCACTACTATTGTCGACTGGTCGGATATTTGCAAGGAAAACCAATGGGATTTATGTGTTTGTTGATATATATATTGGGAAATATATAATTAAGAGAAAATTACGAGTAGCTACTTGACTACTCATCACTTTCAGCTATAACTTCAATCTCTACTTGTATGCGTCTCTTGCCAAACAGAACTCCAACACAAGACCGAGCAGGTAAATGAGGAAAATATGACCTATAAATTCTATTCAAATCTTCAAAATTATTGTCATCAACTAAAAATAATAGTACCTTTACCACATTATTCATAGAGGAACCCGATTTGTGAAGGAGATTCTTCAAATTTTCAAACATTTGAACGGCTTGATCGCAGAAATTGTCATCTAGTTCTCCTTTGTCATTTGTACCAATTGTTCCCGATGTAAAAATCAAACCTTTGCTTATAAAAGCAGGACTTAAATTTGGGTTAGGTGTTCTATCCAAGACACTCCAAGATACAGGTTTACCCATAGGGCGTTCGAAGGGAATTTAATACGAATATATATTATTAGATATCAAAGAGGTTTTCGCAAGACACCAGAAGAGGAAATTTCTTATCATCTCAGATACACACCACACAGTGCAAGTGCATTTTCTCAGATATGCAAATGTGAATATACGATTTAAAATATCCAGCGATACTCTATGAGACGAGGACAGGATACTTCTTCCAATTTGCTATATAAGGTGACACAGATTTGAACGGATGAACCTTGAATCTGGAAATGAAAAGATGTTGTTAATACTGAAAGCATTCAGTTTAGCGAACTCTGCCAGTAGATGAATTTTGCATAGAGTTATAGAGACAAAGTTCAGAGAGTCGAACAAAATACGAGTGTCATATTTTAGATTATAATATATCAAATTTTATGTTCTGGAAGTTCAGAGTAGGAGGAAGAAAAGATCTTCGGAGGAAATTCGTCATTATTGACCAATTCAAATTCATACCAGGAGTCTTCAAGGTATTGCTGAATTTCTTTACAAAAATCAATAGTATTTTTCTGATCAAAACTTTCTTCCTTCTCATAGCCATCCATAAGTTTGAGTCGAAAAGACTTAAGTCTTTGTTCTATTCTTTCGAACCTATAATTGACCCAACCAGGATAAAACTTATCATGAATAGATCTGGGTAAAACAGAAGGTTTCAAAGAGGTGATTACACTTGTGTCCACGATGTTAAAATCTGCTGGAGCAAAAGTAACGACAAAAGACATTCTATCCACTTTGTTTAGTGGTTTTGTTGCAATATGCTTTATCACCCTACCTTGCATCAAAGTTGCACAGCCAGTTCTTGCATCCTTTACTCGAAGTAATGAATCATCACCTTTTCTCACCGCTGTTTCACCACCAATCATATTTGAAGGTGATTCAAGCATAAGGACACATACCAAAGGAACACTATCATAGTGCCAATGGTATGTGCTAAATATTTCTTCAGCATTTTCTTTTTGTTTCTGCTCGAGTCTTTGAAGCTCTGAAATATCTTCTTCATCTGCAACCCCAATCGGTTTATTGAGAGAGGCATTTATGTGTCCCAAGTTGTATACATGAGGAATAATCACCTCGAGTCCAAAGACGTTCTTCATTATTTCTAAGGTAATGGGATGTGTGAACGCTTCTCTAATAAATGGAGTATGCTTAATGTAACCAGCTAGATGTAAATCCAATCTCGAGGCTCCTTTTGCTAGTTTAGGCTTTCTTCCATATTCCCTTACGATTTCTGGATCGTGAAAAGCTTCCCACTTTATATAGTCAATAGCTTCTGGTGTAAATAAGTGGAATGGGTCAGACATTCCAAAGTCATTCACCGGCGGAACGTGAGTCTTTGTAATCAACAAGTCATCAAGAGTATACTTCCCAATCTCGCTAGATTTCTCTGGTGTAATTGCCAAATGAACTTTTGGGTCAAATTGTAGGTTTTTCTTGAAGTGTGGTTTGCTTTCAATATTAGCCACAAGGTTCTTAATTTCCTTGTTAATTGTTTCCTCCTCGATGAAGTAGCTTGGATTACCTTGAAGGATTTCTTCGGTGAGCATGATTTATGGTATTGCGTTTCCACGATAAAGGCATAGTGTCTTCTTATATACTAACTTCGCCGGAATTTGTTCAAGAGTGATCTTGCATACATGATGCGCAACAGGAAGAGATCAACAGATAAAGAGACAATTCTTGACGCGGGATATGCCCAAAAAGGAATCTTCTATTTGAAACGCTATGGCGGTTATTGGTCCCACAATCGCTTCCCTAAAAGGGGAATTCAAAGATAAGATATTTTCGGATGCCTGAAGAGAATGTCCCATTGCGGCTAATACTGGCTTTGGAAGTCAGATAATCAGTAACCGTGAATCTAGTATACTAAAGGTGAATATTTCGTTTGGAATATTTAAGACCAATGCAATCCGCTTAAGCAAAATCATAATATCAATCTTTATAATATGCAGCCGGGTCAGTACTTCACACCAGGTGAAGGATATGGTTTGATCATCGGTTTGGGGTTCGCTTTTGCTATTATAATGGTCATCACGACTAAATTATTGGCTAAATACAACGACGAGGTTCAGAACTCAGAGATGCTTTTGACAGGAAAAAGATCCATCTCCACTGTGTTAGTTGCGAATGGAGTTATTAGTTCCTGGACCATTGGTTCAACATTATTGTTATCATGTACGGATGCTTATAATCTTGGGGTAAGTGCAGGATGGTGGTACGGTGGTGGAGCATGTGTCCAGGTTATCTTATTCTGTTTGTTGGCGATTGAGATAAAGAAGAAAGCTCCCAATGCCCATACTTATCAGGAAGTTGTGAGATTCAGATACAATAAGCCTGTTCATATAATAGCAGTTTCTTATTCATTGATCCAAATGGTGGCATATACTGCCAATTTGTTAGTTAATGGTTCTAGTGTTTTTGCAAGGTTGACCGGAGTCAATAGAGATGCAGCAACGGCATTATTTCCAATTGGAGTTGTAATTTACAGTTTAATGGGTGGTATCAAAGCTACCTTCTTAACTGATTGGACACACACAGTGATCATTTTTATTTTGATGTTGACATTTATGTTTAAAGTTTATGTCACCAGTGATGTTATAGGTTCCCCAGATAAGCTTTGGGATCTTTTAAATGAAGCATCGGCAAAAGCTCCAATTGCAGGTAATCAAGATGGAAGTTTTTTGACGATGAGGTCATCCCAGGGTGGTTTATTTGGTTTGGTAATGTTTGGTGCCGGGTGGTCTGCTGCGGTGGATGCACAGCTTATGACCAAGGCGATCAGTGCAAAGAAGCCTTTGTTTGGATATATAATTGGTGGGTTGGCATGGTTCACCATTCCATTTTGTTTGGCAACTACATTGGGATTAGCAGCAGCTGGCCTTGAGAGGACAGAAAGCTTTCCAACTTATCCTAATTTAATGACGACTCAAGAAATCTCAGATGGATTAGTGATGCCTTATGCAGCAGTGGCAATAATGGGAAAACAAGGGGCCACTATGGTTCTTTTAATGTTGTTCATGGCAGTGACTGCTTCGTACTCCTCTGAAACAATGGCAATGTCTTCCTTGTTTACTCACGATATTTATAAAGCTTATATTGATCCCAACGCAAAGGGAAAGAAATTGGTTTGGGTAGCCCATCTGGCTGTGGTAGCTTTTGGTATAATCACAATTGGGTTAGCTATTGGTTTGGCTCATGCAAATTTCAATGTCTCCTTCGTGTCAACAGTATCAGGTGTTTTAGTCAATGTGAATGTGCTTCCAATGTATTTAACACTTTTCTACAAAGGAATGTCTAGTTTCGCATATGGGGTGGGAACTATTCTTTCTTCATGTATTTCGTTATCAGTTTGGTTCGGTGTAACGTATCTGCAAAATGGGGTAATATCCCTTACCACGTTGTCAACGAGGCTGTCATTGGCAGCAGGAAATACAGTTGCTTTTGGGGTTCCATTTGTAATTATTCCCATTCTTCTTTTGATTAAAAGGGACAACTTTGATTGGGCTAGGTTACTCGAAATCAAACAAGATGATAATTCGCAGTTCAATAGCGAAGGTAAGAATACAATCTCAGTGGATGAAATACAGAAGAAGACAGTTCTTGAACATGATCTGAATAAGCAGGAATTCCGTAAACAAACGTTAATCGGAACAGCTTTTTGCATTGTATTCGTGCTTTTCTTTTTAGTCTTGTTTCCGTTACCATTGTTTGGTTCGAAATATGTATTCAGCAAGACTTTTTTTAGAGGATGGATAGTTGTGATGTTCATATGGGGAATGCTAGCTGCAACCACAGTGATTCTTGGTCCAGTGTTACAAGGAAGGAAAGCTATGAGTAGAATATATAAGCTTGCAATCCAAAAGAAAACAGCACATAGTGAAATATCAAATTCATCCACTGAAGAAATTGTCATCAACGAGAAACAAAATGTGCACTACAAAGCTGATGAAGTGACTTCCTTAGATACGTAACTTTAGAGACAAGCAACTATGTAGTTTAATTGAAGAGAAATGAATATAGGTTTTATAAATACTGCCAATAAAGGTGAAACGATGTAACGATGCTGATCTTTGTTGATCTGCTGTTGCAAATTACCAACTTTGGCAAAACCAGGTACAGGAATTAAGATCGAGCATCAAAAATAAAATACCAAGAAATAAAATACTGTAAATAAAAATGTTTATGAATTTGCTCAACTCACAATGAGCTTCTAATTACGAATATCACTTTTTTTAACTAACTATCTCACCAAGACTTAGGACCAAATGTTTCTCCTTCACCCAAAGTATAAAATGATTTAGATTCTCCATCGTAATTGTTCTCATAAACCGTGTTCCCCCACCAAGTTAAGGCACCTACAGGGTATGAAACACATAAGAAAATGATAACGGCAGAGAAGGAAACACCTGAGTCAATAGCAGCAGACAAGACATATGTGTACTTGATATGGAAAGCTTTGAACCACTTACGAATGTAATGGTTAAATCCATAACATACAACAAAGAAAAGAGAATAGTTATAGACTGTAGCTGGAGGAATGTTTCCTGGACCGGTAAAAAATACTGGGGCATTAAGCTTACTTAACCAATGGCTTGGAAACTTCTTTTTCAATAAATATGTTCCAAAGGGGGCAAAAAAGCCGATCAAGAAAAACCACATGAATGCATTATATCTCATTCCGGGACTGAACAATCTTGCAGGACCAACAGCTCCCCAAATAATAGATGCATTGAATATGGTTCTACCACCTGCGCAAATAAAACCATCAGGTTGCGTTGTTGTACAAATTCCTTCAACATGACCACGCATCCATTGCTGAACTCCTATATTAACCAAAGCAGCTAAAATAGTACCCAATATTTGAGCGAAAAACAATAGTCTTGGAGGGATTTTCATATACTGGGCAATTTTCAAGTCTCTAGAAAAATCTAAACCTTGTCTCATAGGTATGAAACCGTATAATTTTACCATCATATTAGCAATTGGTTTACCTGGCCATATGTAGCCCGCTACTAGCTCAGTGATGATATTTAAACCAACATGCTGGTTCGTGATACCTTCAAGTAAACCTTGAGGAATAAAAGTAATAAGCGGAATTAATAAAGAGATCACCAAACCCCACCAGGGAAGTTGAGTCTCGTAAACGCAAATTGCTACAAAAGCAATTGCAATTGAAATAACCATAAGAACAAGATACCACCAGTCTGGAGCTTCAGGGAACTTATTCATTAATCTTTTATGAATATCTTCGCCGCCATGCTTTTGATCTTTCAATTTACCCCAAATATCCTTACCATGATAAAGTCCACAATGTACAATAATTGAAATGACAGCAGCAAAATTCAAAGCATACGAAAGCAAGTAGGAGAATGGAACAAACAAAGGAGAGTATGCCTTATAGCTTGGTTCATCAAAAACAAGATTCTCATTAAGGACCTTGGTAACATTGTATTTTTGGGCTGTATTGTCAAAAGTGGTTGTTGACATTAATGGCATGAATTTTGCATAGAAGCTGTTAGTATAATATAATATAGGTAACACTATCATGAAAAACAAGACCACTGCCGCGTAAGTATTAGCTGCAACCCATGCAGGGGTGGCTAAAGGTGTATCCAACGCTTGAGTGACTTGTGTCCAATCAAAAGATATAGGTATGATTCCCAATCCTGATTGGACTCCAAAAACTTGATTCACAACAAGATTCTTAGGTACAATCCAACAGATAAAATTGAAGTAAGACAAAGCCTTAAAAAGATAACCTGGTAACCAATAAAAGACAAAAGAAAAAGCTGACACGTAGCTGAAAAATCTGTATCTTGACATAGTCCAACCGTTAGCATTTATTTTGTTAAGAATATCCCCTTCACTTGTGTGAAGTGTGTTGAAAAGGGAAGTTGTTACTAAAGTCTCTGGCCAAATCATTGAAGCTGGATAAACTATCCATCTCCTTGTGAGACCTGCGAGTCCATAACCGAGAATCTGTGTTGATAAAACAAGCAAAATCATGTATCCAATGCTCAATTCTTGATTATAGAAGTTTGTTTGGGCAAGAAGAATATCCATAGCATAGGATGTAGATGATGTCAACGAAAGAACAATTGTTAGTAATGCATGTTCTTGTTTAGAGTAAGGTCCTGGGTTCAACCTGAAAAACTCAGGTAAGAAAGAGAACTTCCAGTCGGGAAGCTTGGCTAATAGTTTTCCTATGGGGAACAGGAGCACTTGGGCCACAATAAAACCAATCTTCAATGAAGGATATCTCAAGGAAAAGAATTGGTTTACACCGGCAAAAACGATAACAAATATTGTGGTAAGCGTCCAAGTTCTCCAATGATTGAGCTTGATGTCAGGATCAATATCAAGACTAACAGATGCTCTTACCTCAGGGTACGGAGAATTCGATAACTCTTCCACATTTCCTGAGTGATACTGCCAATCATCATGTATAAGATCGGCTTCAACTTTTTCGAGATCAATACTTTCCACCTCGACGGATACAGGATCTTTTTTCTTTCCCAAAGATGAAATTGACTCGGAGACTTGGAGTGACATCTTGCTTAATGATCTTGAAGAGAACTTGCGAGTGCTCTTTATATTTTCATTTTTCTTATCTAATCCAACAAATCCGGATCTTTACCAAAAAAAAGATAAGAAATAATCCAGCATATAATATAGACGTGCAGCGCAGGGCTCTCAACATTTGGACATTTAAGCGACCGTAGGTCTCTTATCATACGACAGCCACTCGAGCCCTGTTATTAAATACTTGAAGAAGCCCAACAGAACTCGTATGTAGGCGATGTTTATTATTTCATAGTAATGTTCTAAACCGATAGTATTGATTATTAGACTAAGTAGAAAATAAACAAGGCATAAAAGTTTTGCATAAAATTTTGAAACTTTGACACCTTGCCAAGACATTTTAGAGATTGCACATCTTCCATCAAATAATATTAAGGCATATATTTTTTTTTAATAAAATCTATTCATTATTGAAAAACAAAACATTTTTAGCTCCTTTTGAAACCTTAATGGATTTATCTTCCAAAAGAGGTTTCTTTACCATATTAGTGATGACCTCATAAACTACTTGGGCAGCATTAGTAGCGGTAATATCAGCTTGATCATAAGGAGGAGCGACTTCCACTACGTCACCACCAACAACATTCAAGACTTCTAACTTTCTCAAAATACGAATCAACTCTCTTGGAAGTAATCCTCCTGCTTCGATAGTACCAGTACCAGGAGCAAATGCCGGATCCAAAACATCAATATCAATACTGAGATATACTGGATATTCGGTACCAATTCTTTCAATGATTATATTAACTGCTTCGTCAACGCCGTTCAACCAAACATCATCAGCCTCGATTCTGATGAATCCTTGTTCATCATCATTTTTGTAATCACCCAAACCACTGATTTTTTGTCTTATACCAACATGAGTATTTTTATCATCGGTTGTCAAACCTTCACTGTGTGCAGCGTAAAGCATTGATCCATGACTGAGTCTTGCTTGTTTACTGTCCCAATAACCATGTTTAGAATCCATATTACCAGTATCCAAATGGGAATCAAAATGAATAACGGCAATTGGCTTTCCATAAACATCCTTGAGAGCTCTAAGATGAGGTAAGATGATGGTATGATCACCACCTAAAGCAACTAATTTAGGAGGCACCGAAGCATCTGTTAATGATCCTCTCTCCAAGAGTTGTTTGAATGCAACCAGCATTTGTTCCAAGGCTAATTTGTTATCGGTAGGAGTTACTGGAATATCACCACAGTCCATAATATTTGCCCAAGAAGTCCATGGATTGAACATAGATCTCGAAGAAAATCCTCTTCCAGGACTTTGACGCTGAGATCCAGTACGTATGGCTTCTGGACCGAATCTGGCACCAGCTCTATAACTTGTGGTGGTATCAAATGGAACACCAATAATACCGATATCATAGAGAGTTTCGGAAGTCAATAAGCACTGAGTGTAATTCAAATGTGCAAATGTATTGATTCCAGCAAAACCAGGTGTAGCACCCCACATTTCAACCAAATGTGGTTCTGCCTTGATTTGAACCTCATTTTCAGCCCTAGCAAAAGCTAATAATATTGATAGAAGTGTCAATTTGAGGAAACCCATTGAGCTGTGTGATGTTAATGGTAGGTTATATCAGCAGATAACTTGCATTAAATATACTAGCTGTAGATAAGCTATGAGCCGTAAATACAATATACAGGTAGAATAACGGCGATAAAACCGCCGCGTACCTCGAGAGATAAGATCTTGCATGTTGACCAGGATAAGAATGCGATAACCCTTGAGATGAAATCGAGGAAGCCTTATGCATTGTATCCTAAAGTGGAATTGTAGGGAAGCAGTGACAAAGGGATCAAAGAGGAGGAGAAGAAGAAGAACAAGTTAATAGGATCATGTTCATGTATTTAGTGTCTATTTAATATCTATATCTTTTGACTCTTCATGAAGCATATAAAAGCTGTTTACTATTGGAACTATTGAAACTAAACTCAACATCCACCATGGTAACCATCCAATTTGCTTCTTTTGGGAAAAACTCATCAAGTTGCCAAATATTATTGGACCTGTAAATGTACCAAGGGCCATACCTGAAGCACATGCTCCATTGACAAGAGCCCTATTTTTAGAAGGTGCACTCCTATGAAGTAAGAGTACTATCAAGGATGATGTAGTATCAATGGCTAGTGTTCTTACGGAGCATAGAATATAAACTATCATTTTAGTCGTGAGTATCGATGGAAGTTGGACGGGAATTAGTAATACCAAATATGGCATTATGAAATAAATAATAGTGTAGATGTAGGATACAGCACGTAACAGCTTAACTGGATGGAAGTTTCTATCCAAATACGGAAGGAATATCAAAACGACCAAGATCCCACAGATTCCAGTGTAGGAGAATAAAACAGCATTCTCTTTGGCACTATATCCAAGACCACCCACTAATTTGAAAGGAAATTTAGATATCAATTCACCTCTGTATTTAGCAACTTTCATTGCCAAAAACACTGGAAAAAACTCTTCGTATAAACTATTTGTAAAAGCCATAGATATCTGAGATACCATTACAGTGAAAATTTGTGGTGTGAATATTATACTGAAACTGGAACTCCTCGACTTTGAAGCCTCTTCGTCTGCTGCTTGATAATCATCATTACTGTTATCATCGTCATTTATTAAGAGAGTTGTTTCCAGGTCATCAGAATGTATTGTAGGGGTTCGAGAGGGAGTAGGAATACCGATGAAATTCAAAATCCTGTCACCTATTTCAAGGAAATGATCTTTCTCGTATTTCTTCTGATAGTGAGTTTCTTCCAAAAATAAAAGACAATTAACTGCAGATATTATAAGACAAGCAGCAAGGATTATATTTGGTAAAGCGAATGGGAACTTTTGTTGCAATGAATCGATGAAAGAAATGTTGATAGAGTTGATACTATCATATTCCTCTTCATACTTCACCATATATCCACTCATTGATCCTATTACAGCACCGAATTCATACATCAAAGGCATAGTTGATAATGCTAATACCTGGTGTCTTTTTTCCACTGCAATTTCTCCTAAAAGACTCCGGATTACTCCCAGGTTCCCATTGAGACTCCCCATTAAGATTCTGGCAAACATGGCCATATAGAAATTCTTTGAAAATCCGAATAAAAGTACACTAATTGATGTACCACATAAACCAATCAATATGACCTTTTTCCTTCCTATCTTGTCTGCGAGATTGCCCCAATGAACAGCACAAATGAATTGCATGAGAGCAAAAACAGAAGACAAATAACCAACGTATTTGGAAACATCTTCTTCCGTTTCGGCCACCTTGAAATCACGAACCATGAAATAGACATAGGGGTATAATGAAGTGAAGACAACTGGCTCGACAAATCGAACCAATGCAACTATTAATACCTGTCTAAATGGAAATCCTGCTATCTGCTCTTTAAGTGTGTATTTCATGAGCTTTGATATTAAAAGGAAAAATATTATTTGGTTGAAACCAGGTAATGTCTTGGATATTCCACGTCTTAATCTTGCAGGATGAACATACTCTTATCAAGATCATTTATGATATGTTCCAAATCTTATCTTCCTCGACATGCCGGATTCGTCGCCGTTAGTTTTTGCCTATCGAGAATCGTCTCAGGGCTCAAATCTGATCTCGAATGATCCACTTATCGCAAATTCTGATAACAGTTTCACTCATTATAAAAGACCTGGCAAAGACATACTCTTCGCCAGGTATGGAGAAGGAAAAAGCTAGTACTCCAGATATGGAGGTGAAGAAAGGCCCTGCTACTGTTACCGTTTCAGATACTACCTCTGAAGATGTTGATTATTATGGATCATTTAGTGAAGAACAAATTCAGCTATTATTGGAAAAGTTGGGTCACAACTATACAGTAGACCATACACTTCCCAGGCAAGCCGAATATATGTTGTCAAAAATAGATGGACTTTCTTTGGAAGAAGCTATTGTAATTATTGAGGATGCAATAGATTATCACAAAGATGATGCTAATTTTCCAGAGGAGGACTACGATTTGATGTTAGAAATCTCGAAGAACAAGAAAGAGTTGACACCAGAAGTGCAATTTGAAGCAAGAATGTTGGCAGCATTAACATTCTTTCATTCACCATATCCCGAAGTTAGAGCCGTGACGGATCCATACGATGATCCTAATGTTCCAGTCGAGACTATTCGGTCTTACACTTTGGCTATTTTCTGGACAATCCTTGGAACTGGTTTCAACGAATTTTTCAGTCACAGAAAACCAAAGATTACGATTTCATCTTCTGTGGTTCAAGTGCTTTTGTATCCTTGTGGTAAATTTTGGGCTTACGTTGTCCCAAATTGGACTATAAAGATTGGGAAGAAAAGGCTTAGTCTTAACCCAGGACCATGGACCAATAAGGAACAATTATTCGCCACAATTTTGTATAATGTTACACATTCAGGTGTTCATGTCTCATGGAATATTGTGACAATGAAGACTATGTATCACATAGAATGGATGGATTTTGGTTTCATGGTTTTACTTACCTTGCTGACTCAATTTATGGGATTTGGATTAGCTGGTATATTGAGAAAGTTTGTAATCTACCCGGTCAGAGCAATTTGGCCTACAATCATGCCAACATTAGCTTTGAACAGAGCTTTATTGAAGCCTGAAAAGGGGGAAGTGATCCATGGATGGAGAATTTCAAAGTATAAATTTTTTTGGCTCTTCTTCTTAGGGCTGTTCATTTACTTTTGGTTTCCAAGTTATCTTTTCCAGGCTTTATCAACATTTAATTGGATCAACTGGATTGCTCCTAATAACTTTAATTTGGCTGTGGTATCAGGTGAAACTTTAGGACTTGGTTTTAATCCAATCCCAACCCTTGACTGGAATATCATGAATAATCTTATTTTGGGAATGACGATTCCTTTTTATTCGACTGCAAATCAAGTTCTTGGTGCTTTAGGATGTTTCTTCGTTATTTTGGGAGTCTTCTATAAGAATTATAAATGGACTGGGTATTTGCCAATTAATTCTTTGACTCTTTACACAAACACTGGTGAGAAATTCGAGACAACAGCTGTGTTAGATGAACGTGGTTTCCTAGACAAAGATAAATACAATGCTTACTCCCCACCTTTCTACTCATCAGCAAACTTGGTGTGTAATGCTGCTTATTTAGCTGCATATCCTTTCACATTTGTTTATACTATCTTTTCCCAGAGGAAAGCGTTATGGGAATCAGTCAAGCAATTTGTTGCCACATTGAAGAACTTCAGGAAGTCTAACTTCGAGGGTTTAAAGGACCCACATTCAAGAATGATGTCTCGTTACACAGAGGTTCCTGATTGGTATTTTTTTGTGATTTTGGTAATTTCAATTGCCCTTGCAATCCTTTGTGTTGAATTGTATCCCGTCAATACCCCGGTGTGGGGTATATTTCTTACACTTGTGATTGTCATTGGAGTCATCATTCCTTTCACTTTACTTTTCGCCGTTACTGGATACCAAATTGGTGTTAATGTATTGATTGAGTTCACTTTCGGCTTCTTGCTTCCAGGAAATGCTCTCGCTTTAATGACTTTGAAGACATTGGGGAACACTTTGAATAGTCAAGCAGATTCGTTTGTTTCAGATCAAAAGATTGCACATTATGCTAAGATTTCACCTTTAGCCATTTTCAGAGGTCAAATTGTCACAACATTTATCGCTTGTTTTGTGTTCTTGGGTGTTGTAAACTGGTCCATGTCCAATATTGATGGTTTTTGTCAACCAGACCAGGCACAAAAGTTTACTTGTCCTACTGAACAGCAATTTTATAACACTTCAATTTTCTGGGGTGTAGTTGGACCTGATAGGCTTTTTAGACTTTATCCTATTATGAAATGGTGTTTCTTAATCGGATTCTTATTAGGTGTCTTGTGTGTGGCTGCTAAAGTGGGTCTTCCTAAATATTATCCTAGACATTTCCATCCAGACTTAATTATTGCAGGTTTTATTCTTTTCTTTGCACCATATACACTTGCATACTTACTTCCTCCGCTCTACATTGGATTTGCATTTATGTATTTTATTCGGAGAAAGTACTTGGCATGGTTTGAAAAATACAATTATGTTCTATCGTCAGCATTGGACGGGGGATTGGCCTTAAGTGCAATTATTATTTTCTTCAGTGTTCAGTATAAGCCTAAACCATTAAATTGGTGGGGAAACAACGTTTTTAACGAAGGAGTGGATGGTTTCAATGGAAGAACAGGTTTACTTGAAATTTCATCCGATCCTAGAGGATATTTTGGTCCAGATAAAGGAAATTATCCTTAAGATTATATACTTCGATTTATAGATTATAAACAAAGTGAATATAGAATATTTATTGGTTAAATTGATCATCAACGAGAATTTCTGGATAGTGTCTCAACACACTATCAAGTAAATCCAATGCCACTCCTGTTTTGAAGAAACCTTTAGATCTCACTAAAAGGGACCACCTATAATTTAAAACAAGCGCTTTGAACTTTTCAGCTTCTTCTCCGGCACTAGTTGCGAATAAAATCGAAGCAAATACTCCTATTAATGCAAAGTTGTAGGGAGATGATGAATACCAACACGCATTTATATGCTCTGGGAGAAGTCCTGAAACGAAATCAACCGCTTCTTGTGTCTCCAATGCTGCCTCCCTCTTGAAAGCATTGACTGTATCGGCACCTGATTCGATTAAATATAAAAGGAGTTTCCTATTGACCACAGTCTTCAATGCATGATATGCTAGAAATATGAATTTTGTAGAATTAAGCTTCCTTCGGTGATGAGTGGAATCATAAAATACGGGTGGAATATTCGAATACCATGACTCCAATTCAGATTTTAAAGATGACGCTGTTTCCATGCTCGTGTGGGTTGACTGGATGAAGTTAGGAGAATTTGCAAAAAGAAGAATTCTTGAAAGAATTTTCGAAAGCTTGATCGATTGTAAGAAGACCTCCCTTCCAACACTAGTTTCAGTATAAAGAAGTGTAGTACTAGTTATAGTAACATCTACATTTGTAAAATCCGATTCAGTGAGATCGGGAACAAGCCAGTTGATTCCTTCACAGATGGTTGAAACTTTTGAGTTCATTAAAGAATGCCACTTCGTCTCAAGGTATACTACCCATGCCAATCGCTTTCTTAGCTTGAGTTCCCATTCCGGAATATCCCAACTAGTACAATCTTGGAATAGACCCATACGTTGCAGAATGATTTCTATTTGTGATGAAGTCAACCAACTTCTTGTACCTTCGATATTACCAAATAGCAATAAAAGTCCAGCTTGTATGGTATCAAGTCTAGGCCGATGCATAGAATCAACGAAAGATTTCAATGTCAATTGAGATAGTATGGTTCGATCGGGTTCTTCTTCCGGTAATCTTGAATCACTATCCCACCACTTGATTGAAATATGATATATGGCCCCCAATAACAGAGGATGTATTTCCCTATGGTTTCGATTATATTGTTCTAGAAATATTTGCTTATCAAGAATAGGATATAGTGGATGGGTGATATTAAAGAAAATATCAATCAAGATCTTACCGTATGGCCATACGCAACGCTCAATAGCATCAACATCTCTTAATTGTTCTTTATACTCTTCTGGCAGTTTGTCGATGTCGTTAACTGTCGTAAAAAAGGTCTTCAGATCCACTTGCCTGATACCACCTATCCCTGGATTTTGACATAGAAATGGTTCAAATATTCCGTTGGGCCCATTCAAATGATTGGACGTGAAATATCCATACGATAGATTTCCTTTTAGAGGTGGTGCCAGTTCAAGTTGAGCAGCATAACGAATGGGATTTTCGGCAATAATATCTATCAATGGAGGAGGATGAAGTTTGTCAACTAAAAATACTTCAGATGATTCTTCTACTGTGAAGGTGCACATCATTCCCTTTGAAACACATTTCCCACACAGATTAAGATTCGGATCAATAACACACTTTATTCGCTTGGTTCTACAACCATCACATGGTCTTTGTTTCCTTTGACGTTTACAAACTTTAGTGTGCTGGTGCATGTCTTCTTACAGGTCTGTATCAGTACGCTAAATTTCTATTTTAGAAGGTTCAAATCGAATCCCTGAGTCGCTGTGTTACAAGCAGAGATAAGAAAGTGAGGGTGTGTCCCTCCCATTCTATTGTAAGCGGATTTTTACGATGCCGATCTTCAGATCAAGACTGCGCATAGAAACCAGGATCGACTTGCAAAAAGAAAAAAAAAGCTTATTCCCATATAATAAAATAGCTACACAAAAGAAAGACTTATGGACAGTATCTAAATTCTAAATTTTGCTTATCAGTTAAGTCGGCAAACTCATAGTCTTCAGGTAACATGGCATAATCATCACCCAATTCTTCTTTCAACCTATCACGTCTTTTATTTTCAATTTCATCGATAGCGTAAATGGCAAGAAAGCAAATTGTTCCAACAATAAATCCTACAATCATGGCAATCTTTGCTCCAAGATATTCTGGAGCTTGATTATCTCTGAATGTTTGGGGACCAATTATATTCCCAGCAGAATATCCAATAGCAAAAAACCAGTGACTAATGATTTTCTTAGTTGATCCAGCAACATTTGAACTAATATATGATAAAATTCCAGCAGCACAAGTGGTTGCCATATAGAAAGTATAAATTCCAAATAATCTTGGTCCTACTCCCTTGGTAAAAGCTAACAAACACATTCCCATGATTGCAAAGGCGTTAATGGAAGTACAAACCAATAATCTGCTTCTAAAAATGAACGAAAGACCAATGGCTAGTAATGGACACAAGAGATCAATTGCTCCACCAGGCATATTCATCAAAAGAGATTGTCCAGTGTTGAAGTTCAAGTCTTCATTGTAAAGGATTGAGCCGAAGTTATTGAACCCACCATTTGGAATAGCATAAGTAATACCATAGATGAAGAAAAGATAACTTTTAATATCCGTGAAAGCTTCAATAACCTGATCTTTTTTCAACTTGGTATTACCAAATCCTTGTTGGTTAGCACGACTCCGGGCTACAACATATTTTTTTTCAACATCGTTCAAGAACCATGCTTTGACTGGGATATCTGGAATGTGTATGATGGAAATAATCCCCAATGTGATTGTGATAAGACCGGTGATGATGTATAATAACTTCCACGAAGCAATTGAATAAGTTCTATTATGTAAACCAAACGAGATGGCACTTCCAAGAATAGTTCCAAATCCACCAGTTCCAAACCAAATCACAGTTCTAACAAATTGTTGGTTGGCTCGTTTCTTTGAAGCTGTATCAACTTTCCCAACCACTTCATCTTCTGGTTTTCTGACGTACCACATAGATGTCATCAAGACATAAGCTGGATTCATAGAAGATTCTAGAGCACCAAGGATAACACGGCAAACCAAAAACGTTGCGGTAGTTTTACAAGCAGCATGGCAACATAAGACAACGCCCCACGCAACAACAAACATTCCTAAAGTCTTGGAGACAGGGAATCTTTGCAATAATCTGTTAGCAAATATTTGAAATCCAAGATATCCAAAGTAGAACGAAGACCCTACCCAGGAATATACTTGACCAGTAAACTTTAGGTCCTCTCTCATTCCCATAATTGCTGCATAAGAGTTGGTTGTCTTATCCATGAGAGAACATGACAGAAGTAAAGCAATAAGAGGCAACAAGCAAAAGTCAATCTTTCTGACCAATCTTTTCTCTACTTCAGGATCTAATACCAATCCGTCGATCTCATCCTTGTAATTGAAAGCTTGGTCTAAGTCTTCCTTTTCCAATTCTTTCTTTTCAACTGGGACTATCTCTGTTTTGTATGCTTGCTTTTTCAATGAATCTGAACTTTGAATACCTGACATTATTACTGACCTAGAAAAGAGTAGTAGAATATATACTATTTATACTGCTTTTACGATTATAAAGACCCCTTCTAACAGGCTGTGGTATATTCTTATCTTATCTGTTGAATGGTCTATACGGGCCGGCAAAGTCAACAATGCTATGCAAAAGGAAACCGATACCGATTTAATGACTCCTTCCACCATTGAAAGAAGTCTAACAGTTTCAAAGAAGTCAATTTGGTATCTGGGAGGGGATACTCAACTTGCTAACATACTGTAGTTGGGGGTATTCCATTTATTCGCCTACTTGAGTTTTTTTTCTTCTTCTTTTTTGATAATCTCTTGTGTATTTAAAATTCTAACATACTATAATTTCCCATCTTTAAAAACTAATCTAATTGATGCTTCAGCCATACCTAATCCTTGAGCATAACCTACTCCCCTGGCACCATAGTTATGAACTAACACTCTCTTTCCATCAAGTAATTCCTTCTCAATTCTTGGTCCCTTTGTACGACCAGGTCTGAATGCTGATACAACTCTAAGAATGTCGAGATCTCTAATGGTCATACCGGGTGGTATAGCTTCTGGGAAGAACTTCTCGACTCTTTTTAAGATATCTTCAGTTTCCAGACCCAAAACATCCCGGTTGCAGACATTGGGCTGATAAAAGCCTCCCAAAATCACTTCATTTCCAGGACCAGGCCGTCTAATGACATAAGTTGTCGAATCCTTTTTAGAATAGGCCTTTGTCTCTTTAATATAAGGTGCTCTGATCACAACTACTTGGGCACGAACAGGAATAACGTCTGGATCCTCAACACCTTTCAAGGTTTTAGAGCCAAGTCCAGTACAATTAAACACAATTGTGCTATTGTCATTATATGCCTCTCTAATATCCTTGAGTTCCTTGACAGTAACTTGAACACCCTTGCTTTTAACATACTTGCTTAAATTGTCGATAAATACAGGAGCATGGAATTGCCAGGTTTTATATCTAATCCCAAATGCTCCTTCTGGGCCCTGAGACCTTGGAAGTTCTTCGTAGTTATAGACATAAGCCTGGAAAGCTTTGAGTTTAGCTTCAGGTGGTTTTTCCTCCCAGAATTCACAGTCGAATGTCCAGTCTAATCCACACTTGGGTCCTCCAAGGGTTTGTTGCAATTTTCCAAGATTCGTAAAAGTGAATCTGGAATAGAATTCAACAGGTTGAGTTGCTTCTTTGACACAAGATACTCCTGCACCAGCGTATGGTGAAGCATATTCGTGAGACATATCACCAGGAACGTGCTTGGCGATTATAGAAATATTAGCAGCATCGATACCTCTTTCAAGAAGAAGATAGGCAGTGTAAAGACCTATAATACCAGATCTAGGATTAGTTAGTATTCATCCTCTTTTTGCTTGGTGCTTCTAACGAAATACATACCCTACGATAACGTAATTAGGCATTTTGATTGAGAATTGCTTGTGATTACAACAAGTTTTGGATTGCAATCGGATTAAATATCCCTGTATCAGAGCCGCACCAGCTTGAGGGCCGCAACTTGCCAGTTTAGTAACCAAGTTAACGGGAAACTATTGACGCTGCTGTCGGCAAATGCGACAAGGGTTTAGAACGTTAGGCATTATTATGTAAATGGTGTAATTATATTCCCTTACCCCGTAATTTCATTCTACAGTCAAAGGAAAAATGCAAGAAAATGTCTTGATCACTTGAAGTCAATTGAGGAAGTTCCAAAAATGGTTCGTCAAACCTTCATGATCTGAAATCTTCCACCCAGCTACAAATGATTGACAGATGATGATTTTTTTTCCGGAGTGGTATTTCATATTTTCCGACTTATCAAACAGTGCCACAAACATGTTTCGATACTGCCATGTTGAACCCTCGAATTCAGGAACGCTTTTCCCTCTTTTGGTAGGCTCCACCCCATATCTCCTAGCGTAACTCCTCTTCTTATCTAATTTGTAGCAATAGGTCGCTTATCTGTCTGACGAGAGCTGCGGCAATGTTCGAGCTTGCAAGAGTCGAAATAAGACTCGATCAACAGGAAGAGTCAACCGTGTTAGATATAATTTAATTGGCCGTAGCGGTTAAGAGATTGAACTTATCAATGATGAAAATTGATAAGAAACCAGATAATCACACAATGGGACAAATTCAAGTTTAAACACTTGAGAAATAAATGAAGATTACCAATAAATGTTGAAAGTTGCAAAATTCGCAAATATTGAGAAATCTTCTTACTCCATAGTTTTCAAGAATATTAATACAAAAATATAAATTCATCACTAAATTATAAAAATTATAAATTCATTGCTCTGTCATTAGCAGTTCTTGCGAACCATTACACTTTATACACTGGTGGAGGTGATACAATCATATTGGGGTGGGGCCCCGTATTATAATAGGCAGACGGGGAACCAACATTACCGTTTTGAGGTGGATAGACATATCCCGATTGATTTAGTTCCTGCTCCCTTCTTTGTATCATCTTTTTTCGCCTGTAAAAGTATAGGAGTACCAAACCAATTAGAACAACTACACCCAATCCGACCAAACAGCAAATAATAATAATTCTAGTCTTTGAAGGTAGTCCCAGCCCCCCACCTCCCAGTCCACTTCCATAATGGTATCCCCCACTACTATGGAATCCATGATACCATCTCTTCAAGATGGATGTGCTTTCAGTTAAATTTTCAGTTAAATTTCTCGGTATAATCATAAGAAGACAATAATGTTTTCAGTACGGCTTGAGCCTTTTTATAGGAAAAACCATCAATGGCTTGGGCTGCGTTCGCAATGACAGAAAATTGATTTACGAAAAGTCGTGCCCCGTCATTCAGACTTTTCCCCAGATTGGAGCCATATTTGTTCGCCTATCACGCGGAAACGTGAGGGCTTAGATATTAGCCCCCAACTACACATGAAGTATGTAGATCATCATGACTGTCGGCTAAAACATGCAGAATTGCTTAATTTATCACCGACGTTCCTGTCATGATATCTAGTGCAATGTCAGCCACTCTTCCTATGATTTCTTGGATTCGGTGAAGCGTTGGAGACAACCACATGTTAGATTGGAGTAAGTTAGGCAAATTGCCGCATGTCGAACGTTTTAGGTAATCAGAAAAATATGATAAGGTCTAATTAATTAATTTGTATTCTTTATAAACAAGTAGTGATTAACGGAACAAGTAAAGGAGCTTTTCCTTGAAAGTTGTTGGGACGTATTTTTCTTGGTCAGGGTTAGTAGGATCTCTTCCATTTTGGTCTTCAATGGCATTTTGGGTGTCACCTAAGTAGTAATTGGTTTGGAAGAAACTGACGCAGAAGGAAATAAACTCTAAAGCTGGAGCTGGTGCGAAAAGGTACATGGCAACGTAAGAGTAAGCCTTGATGGCACCTTGTCTAGCTTCAGAATCGTATGGCAACATTCTAAGAGCAGTGACGTTAGTGAAGAAGCCTTGAATTTCAACATCAGTGTAGTGAGATGGCATGAATTCTCTCAAGTAACCTGGCAATTTAGAAGTCCAAATTGGAGCAGAGATGGCAGAACCGACAGCAGCTCCAATACTGGACCAAAGACTCAAAATAGCAATGACCAAACCCAAATCTTGATGAGGAACAGAAGCTTCACTGGAAGTTTGGGTACCGATGACGGAGAAAGCACCACCAACACCGACCAATAATTGAGCCATGACGAAAGAAGCAGTGTCGGCAATAGTACCTTGTGGTCTAACATTGATGGTGTAAGCAGCCATTCTTAAGAAAATACCGAACATTTGCAAGTATTTATAACGGTGAGTAATTCTACAGATAACACCGGCAACAACACCGAAGAAACACAAAGACATGGTTAAAGTGTTGTTAAAGTAAGTCCAGTATTGGTTAGTCCAGTCTTTGGTAATCCAAAGAATGGTGGACAAATATTGACCACGGATACCTCCAACAAATTGATAAATGAAATCAATAATGACACAAGTGATGAAAGTTTTGTTGAAAATAATTCTTCTTGGCATAGATGGGAAAGGAGCCCACATCATTTCGAAGACAACGTAAGCAATCAATAAAACACCACCTACAACAATCATAGCAATCATACTTGGATTTTTCCATCCTCCATTAGCGTAACTGTATAAGGAAAATGGTAATAATAATAAGGACCAACCGAAACCTAAAAGAAGTAAACCTAAAGCATCAACTTCAATAACGGCATTCCAAATAATTCTACCGATAGATTTCTTTGGCTTTTCAACCTTTGGAATAAGTTTTTGAGCTTTGTGTTCAAAATGGAATAAGAGAAGAACAGCTGGAAGAACAGTAGCAGGCATGATGATAGCAAACATACCGTAACCCCATCTCCAGTTTCTAGCCAAAATGGCATCAACAATTAAACCAGAAAACCAAACATTAATCAAGTATGGAGTGGCCAAGATAGACTTAGCAAAACCTCTCCATTTCAATGGAGTCAAATCGGCAACGATAAGACCGTTTAAGAAAGTGATACCTTGAGCACCCACTGTGGTGAATACTTCACCGATAACAAAGGCTCCAATAGTACTAGAAGAAGCAGCAACCACGGTACCAAGGGTATAGATGGCCAAAGAAACGGTATAACAAGTTGGTCTAGATGTAATATCAGATAACTTGGCTAAGAAAGGTCTCATGACAGAACCAATAATACTAGTTGCAATATTAAGGGTAGAAATCATAGAGTGATGGTTGAAACTTGAGGCAGCTGGAACTTGATAGTTATAAGTGGTAGATGAATCCATACTGTAAACCCAAGCAATAACTAAAAGACAGATAATGAAACCAGTCATAATCCAGTTACCATGATTTGACAGATTCATCATAGCTCTGACATTTTCAATTCTTCTAACACCTCTAGACTTTTCATATTCAAGGGAAGTGTTAGAAGTGATCAAACGGATTTCATTTGACTCAGTATCAACGTCAGCTGAGTGTTGCTTTTCAAGGTCAGAACCGGCCTTGTCAGCTACAGCTTTGTCTGAGCTGATGTTTTCAGCTACACCTGCGCTTTCGTTAGAAACAGTTGGCTGAATTACGTTAGCTTCTTTTTCAGCAGACATTGTAAAACGATAAAGTGTAGAGGATAGAGAAAAAAAAGGGTATTAAAAAGTGGGAGATGAGCTCTATTTAAATGGTCTTTGTTCGGGGATATGCAATATGCAACAATAAAATCTTTTCAGATGTGTTAATAAATTATCTGATCAATCAAGCTGGAAAACGAGAAATGTTTTCCACCAAAATTTTTAATAAAAAAAATTAAAAGAAAAAAAAAAATGGTTAAGGCCGTTTCTGGGATTCTCTCGATTAGTTTCCGAGCCGATCCCTATTTTTTTTTTTTCTCCACCAAATTCATGTTGCCAACTTGGTAGAGGTCAAACAACATCTATAAGTAATTATGGGACATATCCGAAGCTGACCCGACTCTTTGTTACTGTGTCAAAACTACATCGATGGAAAAGATAAGCACCAATGCTGCAGTTGTCAACCTTAATGAAAACGGGATTGGAACTGAAAAAGGAAGTTTACTTGCACATTATCGGCGCGGCATAGATTATATAGAGTCCAAGAGATTTACTAGCCAATCAACGGATCTTTTTGAAGTACGTTTACGACGAGAAGACGATATTGTAAGTAAAGCTTGGAATGAAACGCCTTAGATGATAGCACCTTTTACAATACGTACATTCGATGAGATAAATATCACCTGTTAACGCCAAATACCAATTACAGATGCAGCATTCACTAGATAATTTTTTTTTGAAGCACTAACGGCTGTTTGCGTATTATTTTGTAGGCACATTGCAATTAAAATGCCTTTTAAGGATTGGGATAATAGCGCAGTAAAATTTCTTTGCCCGCTAAACCTTCCATTTCCGGGTCCACAACCCCAGACCGTGGTGAAACGGTATTAAGGTTTTTAGACAGAGTCAGGTTGTTCTCGATCAGCATTTGGTTGATCTTCGAAGCATCTCGGGGTTCCATCAGAGTTTTACCAGAGTGTACAGGTTTACGGTAATAATGATAAATTTAATGAAACCGTAGTTTCCGGTTGTAATTCATCGAACAACATAAAATCAGGTTGTTGGGAGCATTGAGTGCAGGCATGTGAGACAACCATTCTTTTTAGCCAAGAATATGGCAGCTTTTCCGCCTGTTATTGGTGTGAAGAAAG
The DNA here is from genome assembly GCA_030569695.1 of Yamadazyma vaughaniae. Classification (NCBI taxonomy): domain Eukaryota; kingdom Fungi; phylum Ascomycota; class Pichiomycetes; order Serinales; family Debaryomycetaceae; genus Yamadazyma; species Yamadazyma vaughaniae. The sequence goes on along the minus strand of JAJMLO010000001.1, from coordinate 1,677,503 downwards.
CCAAGAAAACTAGCGTATTGCGAGCTCTGAGCCGTATATAGGTATCCCAATATATCCGATTACTGCAGGAGTCTCAATTTGAATGTCAAATTAGATTCGTACTATAGGCTATTACTTCATTTGCCAAGCGATATGTAGGTTTGGCATATGTTCCAGATTGTTCAGGGCGGGTTAACTGGGCGGATTTGTCGTAAGGTTGCAAACATTGCTTAATTTACGGTATCACTATTGGCTAGTTTTAGTTGTTTGCAACAAACAAGCTTTGACGTAAAGATTCACCTGTGAAGAAGAAACCAGAAAATAATTTTCTTATTTTTTGTATGAATTATATGTGAACAAAGTATAATTATGTATATATTCAATTAGCATACTTGGACAGCTTCTGGAGCGATTTCCCATATCTATTAAAAAGAATTGGCACCAAATTCAATGTCAAATAAATAAATCCCAAGATGGTACTGCCCCAAGCCACCGGGAAATTCTTAGTGGACAAGTTGCGAAACATAAAGCCTCCATAGATTGGGAAAGAGCCTCCTGCCGCAGAACGGCAAAGGCCGTTTCCTCCAACAACACTGGCCACATAACGAGGAAATAGCATAGCCAAATAGTTAATATTACTTTGTAAAACGCAAATGCACCCAGCCCCAAAAATGGAGGCAGCTATAATCGAAACGATCCAGTGAATTTTTGAATTCACCGTCCAACCGAACATGAATAATGATATTGTCACGAGGACTGACCCAACAAGTGAGGTATTTAGAAATGCTTCTGGTCTTACAGGTTTACTCTGTAAAACTTTCTTACTAAATAGATAGTAGGTTAAGGTGATATAGATGATGGCTCCTACAAATACCCCGGCATTGATGGAATTATAAGCACTAGCAACTCCTGCATCTGAAAATTTGTATGTTTCTTTATATGCAATGGGAAAACATTCAAACCAGAGATATAGGCAACCATAACACACTGCTTGGTAGATATCCACCAATAATACTATCGGTTCCCTTGCCATAATTTGGAAACACCTAGAAGTGACTTGATATAACATCTGAATGAGGCCAGTTTGTTCAAGTTCACATTCAGCCACAATCTTGCGGTTACCGGTTACTCTTCGTAATCTTTCCGCTTTCCAATATAATAATGTACTGTAATTTGTTTCTGGAGAAGTAACGAAAAGTATTAGGGTCACTCCACCAACTGAAGCCCCCAAGAACCAGAAGATATTTCTCCAGGAAGATTGCATGAGTCCAAGACCTAATATAGGACCTAAAGATGGTCCACAAAATGCAGCTATCCCCCAAACCGCCAAAACCGGAGGCACATAAGCTATGTTGGTAACATCCGTGTAAGAGGCTGCTCCTACACATAATGCAGGAGATGCAAATATACCAGTAAAGAACCGACAAATGATCAAGCCTGCCATATTGTTAGCCAATGCACATGGTATTTGGAATATTAAAAATAAAACTCCCGAATAAAAGTAAATTGGTGTTCTACCTATATTGAACTGTTCTGACATCGGGGAAAAGAATAATTGGGAGATTCCATATCCGAATATGTAAAAACTCAATGGAAGTGTAGCAACCGTGTGAGTTGTGCCGAATTTATCAGCTATAACTTCTGCAGCCGGTGTATATATTGGACCTCCCATGTATACCAAGAATGTCAAAACTGTCATTTGTACTTGTACTACGGCTTTCAACTTCAGAGGCCAATTACGGGGGAATTCTGGATCATTTTCTTCCCAGTCAATGAAAATTGTCTTACTATCATCAAAATATTCTTTGGGAATTTCATAGTTTGGATCGTCTTCAGGATACGCAAAATATTTATAGTTAGACCATTTATAAATTAGCCTACCAAAAAAGCTGGTTTGAATAAGTTTATAAAACATGTCTTCCTGTTTATGAACAAGGTTTCATTTTGGATTTATATAATCGTTGGTACTGGAATGATTACAAATGTAAATGAGAGAGCTTCTACAATAAACAAAATTTTAGCAGCCGTAGAAAAGGCTTTCTCATTGAAATCAGTAATTTCCCCCTCCCGAAAAGGTAACTGCCTGTTTGCGACCAACCGTGAGCTCACGGTAATTTTGGGACCACTTTCCATTCTGGGTATTATTGTCATAGTATGCAGGACCAATCAACAGATTCGCTACAGTATTTTTCAGCCCGCTCTAATATCTGAATCACAAATTACTAAGCCGTGTGTGTATATTTCTGTGAAAGATGCTAAATAATATTCTTCTTTGCCGAGTAAAGCTCTTCTAAATAATTTACTTCTTCCTCAGTCAAGTCAACCTTTAAGGCTTCCATACAATCATCAATTCTAGAGGCTGAAGAAATACCCACGATGGGATTAGCATTTTTCTTCCACAACCAAGCAATTCCAATGGCTGCCATACAAACACCATATTTCTTTGCCAATTCCTCCACTCTCGAGATGATCTTTTCTTCGTTTGTGGCCAATGTTTGTAAACCATAAACACTATTTCCAGGATCAGTCTCTTGCCTTCTAGTGGTTGATCCTTTTACGTAAGGTCTGGCAAGGAATCCTCTAGCCAAAGGAGAATATGGAATTAGTCCTACTTTACCAAAGTCGGAATTGTTGCAAAAATAATTTAATTCATTCTCATCTTCTCGATGTAATAAGTTGTAGTAACTTTGCATACTGATGAACTTATGATAATCATATTTTTCAGCAATGAATTGCAACTCGGCAAACTCGACTGCCTTCATGGCAGATGCCCCAATATATCTGACCAACCCCATATTGACCACATCATTGAGAGTTCTCATGATCTCTTTTTTAGGTGTGGTCTTATCAAATCTATGGATTTGTAATACATCGATATATGTACCAAGTCTCTCAACAGATTGTTCAACAGTCTCCATAACACTCTTCCGTGAAAGACCTTGTTTGTTAATTAATTCATAAGATGGCAAGTTCAATGAAAGAAACAGTTTATGACCCAAAGATGAATCATATGGGAAATAGCATTTGGTCAAAATAACAATCTTTCCTCTATCAATTTTGTATTTCTTAATCCATCTTCCCAAAAGCTCCTCCGATTTCCCATTCGAATAAACATTGGCTGTATCAAAGGTCCTGATTCCATTGTCATATGCTTTATTTAACATTTCAAAGATCTTGTCTTCGTCATCTTCAATCCATGGTTGCCAATCCTTAGATCCGAATGACATGCATCCTATGATAACTTTTGAAATGCTCAATCCAGAGTCTCCTAATTTTGTGTGTTCCATAATTTAAGTTAATTTGCAATTCAAGGAGTCCGAGCGTTTAAATATTTGACACATTAGTGGGGAGATTCCCCAATTCGTCCAACGGAAAAGTGGGTCCCCGTTTAACTTCCGAACAATCAGTCACAAAAGCATGAATTACTCATCAAAAATCTTGCTTTAATTTACGATTAGGTATGAGGGAAAATATTCGTGGAGCTGGTATACTTTGAACAGTTCCGAATGTGAAACTCTGTAAACTTACTTTTACTTTCCTCGCGTAAACTTTTTATAGATATATTAAGATAAGTGTATTTCCTTATGTCTTTATTAAATTCGATTATAATATCAATAAGGGACCAGATCTTCCTTTCTTTATCCTCTGGGGTCTTAGTTGTCAGCCTTTTTCGCTACATCAACTGGTTCACCGATCACATGAATACAATAACTTTTTCTGCCACATCTCAGCTGCAAAAAAATGCACAGTTAAATATGCTTTCAAACATCTTATACTTTCGGTTATATCGATTAATATTGTAACTTTTCCATACATATGTGTAAAATCAACAGCTCAATCCTATTGGCAAAACATGAACAACGAAAGGGTTATCGCTGATCCGTGAATTCATGTCTAATTGGCCTGAAACACTACTCTCTTTTTCTGGTTGCCGCATTTCATCATTGCAACCCAAATCAAGAAACGCGCACTTATCAAGGAGGTCATCACCAACAACAGATTAAACTATTACAAGTACATCGATCTTCAACTTCTGTAGAGGTAAAGCCAAGATACACACTTATCGACAAACAAACTGAATCAGTTAATATACACCCAATACCAGTTGTTTCCCATAAACAAAGATGTATAAGTCATTCCCGATTCGGTTTGCTATGCTCTGTGTTATTGGCCTGGCTCTTCTACTTTTATCTCAGACTTCAAGCCTGTTACAGATTAACATGGAAGATGCATTATTCCTCACCAGAAATTCCATCAAAGAGTTCAAAGAGCAATACTTTTCCCCCAAGCAAAAAAAGGTTCATGTTGAGTTATCGAGTGAATTGGTGGAGGATAGTGAATTCATAGAGGATATTGATTATCCACTTAATAATATGGTGAATTCCATCTTTCCTATAGATGCAAAAATCCAGTTAAATTCTTCTTCAGATTACCATGAAATCATGGCAAGATATGCTTCTTTCAGTCCTATTTTGAATTTGCCTGTGCTTGGTCATTATAAGATATTTCCAGACGACGCTTGTAGTCCGATCACTAAAGACTTTAGTAACCACAAAGAGTATGAAGATAAGATTTTAATAATATTACGGGGAGAATGCACTTTCGTTGAGAAAGTAGAGAATTTAATCAAATCAGATCTCAACCCCAAGGTAATCATCATTGCTAATAATGAACCTACAAAAGGTTTGATCACCATGTACTCGAGCACATTCAATGAAGATAGAACATTAACGGTACCTATTCTATTCACTACTAATGAATCGTATAAGAAGCTTGAATTGTTCTCGGAGGAAGACCTAATTCTTCGGGTTTTGACAATTTCCTTGGGGAATTGGCTCAATATTATTCTTTCTATGATGTTGTCACCTCCCCTTCTTATTTTGTTGATATACTGTGTTTTCCAGACCGGGCAGCACTGTCGAAGGATCCAGCGTAACCGTGTGAGCTCAAAAATTGTTGGTAAATTGCCAGTGTACATATATTGCCGAAACCATTTGGTATATCATAAAGAATTCTACAGCTACTTGAATTTGACAGGACAAACCGGTACGTTCAATGATTTACAGGTTACATCATCTAGATCATCACTTGGATCTGAATCAGAAACCCAGTCTCTAACGAAACCAACCCCATCCTCCTCAGATCCCTCAATGAATAATTTCAAGGTCAATGGTGTGGATATTGAGAATTTAGCCAAGGACCTGAATATTCTCGTGATGAACAGGGATTTTTATCCGTCCTTCAAATGCTCGATCTGTTTAGATAGTTTTAAGTGCCTCAAATCAAGGGTTTTAGTATTGGACTGCAAACACTTTTTCCACGAGAAATGTTTATCCAATTGGCTCATTAATTTTAAAAGAAGTTGTCCCTTATGTAACAAATCAGTCTTTGGAGACATGCACCGTAGTTTAATTGCAGGTCAATTGAACGAAATCAATTACGGTAGTACAGACGAAGAAAATATTGGCGTCAATCTACTTGGAGAGTTTGAATATGAGCTGGAAGAGGACCAATCGGAAGAAGAACAGGAACAACAACCACAGATAGAACACCATCATCTGTCGACCTCTGCACCGCAAACTGAACCACTGTCAGTTTTAGACATTGCACAAGTTCCAATAAGTCCCGGCCAAGACATATCCCAGCTGGCAAGCCTGCTGGTGGTGGCCCCACCGTCTGGTAAGGCCCCAACGTTGTCTTCCACTGCCACTTCAAATACCTCATTCGTCACCAGTAATACCCACTTCAGCGAGTCAACCGACAACGATAACGATAATGACTCAGATGCCACCAACACATTCATCGCAGATTCAAGTAGCACCGTGTCAGAAGACACCATCTCCATACACGAATAAACATGTCCCGGCGCAGCTCGGGTCTCCACATTTTTTTTCCCGTAAATCCAATCAATGTCGCACGAATATCATTAGCTTAGCAATACCTCTTCGACTACCTCATTTTGTCATCGACTTACGATGTCAGACCACAGCGAAGAACCCGTACCAGATCCTTTGGAACGCACTATCAGTGCATCCGATGAACATGAAACCGAAAAAAATTCTCGGAGGAGAAGGAGGAAAAAGGTCGATATTGCTTGTGTTTATTGTCGCCGGTCTCATATGATCTGTGACAATTCAAGACCTTGCCAAAGATGTATTAAGAGAGGGATTGGCCACTTGTGTTACGATGAACCTTCTAATGCTCGTCAGAAGAAAAGAGCTCAACAATTGTCTCGTCATGAATCTTCGCCTGGCACTAGTTCAGCTCTGAGCCTTAATGTTCTACCACCACAAAATCAAGCACAAGTTCAACCACAAAATCAAGCACAATCTCAGCCGGAATCGGTGATATCACAGGCTCAAACTATACAGTCTATGGGTCAGGCCAACCCCAACCCGGCAAAAGGTTTCAACAAGTCAGTACTTTCTCAAACAATGGCTTTTAATCTCGAGCCGTTTTTCTATTCAGAGCATGCTGGAAGTGAGTTTAGTTCGTTGAATGACTTTTTATCCATGATAGATGACCCAGATTTGGTCAACGGAGCTCTCAATGAAGACACTCCGGGAAGTAATAGTATGCTCAACTTTGGTATTGAAAATTCTGCTGGCAATGGTAACGGTGAAGGAGCTAACCCTGCCAATAATAACAATACCAATGGTAATAACAATAATGATAATATCCAAAACATATTGGCATACTCCCCGAATAATTCTTACCCTTCTTTCTCAAATGCATATGTCCAACAAGCTCCACAACAGCAACAGCAACAAGCTCCACAACCACAACCACAACCACCACAACCTCCTGCACAGCTTCCTCCACAATCTATGATGGCTCAGCAAGCACAGGCCGAAAATGCGCCGGATCAAGTACAATCTGGTGCTGATACTCAACTGTATAATTCTAGCAAATCACAAAAGGATGCTCATCAACCAGTTATCTCTGATTCTGCAAGGGATAAGTTCTTCTTGACAGCTGCTGACCCCACGACAGAAATCTCTCCCGAAGAAAGATTGAAACAGGTTATTAAAGCCAAGCTCGAGGCAGGATTATTACAACCCTATAATTATGCTAAGGGATACGGTAGACTTCAGAATTATATGGACAATTACATGAACTTTACGAGTCGTCAACGGATTTTGAAACCTTTATCTGTTTTTAGGCCGGCATTCCGGGCTATTGCCAGAACTTTGAAGGATGTTGATTTGGTTCTTGTTGAGGAAAGTTTTGAGAGAATGTTATTAGACTATGATAGAGTTTTCACTTCAATGGCAATTCCTGCTTGCTTATGGAGAAGAACAGGAGAGATATACAGAGGAAACAAGGAATTTGCCTCACTAGTCGGTGTTACAACTGATGATTTAAAGGATGGGAAATTGGCTATTTATGAATTGATGAGTGAAGAGAGTGCTGTAAACTTTTGGGAAAAGTATGGTGCTATTGCTTTTGACAAGGGTCAGAAAGCTGTTCTTACAAGTTGTAATCTTAGAACAAGAGACGGGTTCAAACGTAAAAGTTGTTGTTTTAGTTTCACTATAAGAAGAGATAGATATAATATTCCAAGTTGTATAGTAGGGAATTTCATCCCCATTGACCCATGATGTAATATAATAAAAATATATAATTATTGTAACTATTCTTCGTCTTCAGAATCATCTGCTTCTAAAACAGCATCAACAGCTTCATCCAAAGCATCATTATCAACTTCTTCTTCATCGTCCTCATCGTTCTTATCCTTTTGGGCTTCTTCTTGTTCAAGGGCCTCTCTCAATAACTTCAATCTTTCTTCCTTGATCTTTCTTTGTACAACAACATATTGTCCCAAAGGAGTCTTCTCCCAGCTTAAATCGTTAAGGAACATGGCAACTTCTTGTTTGTTTGAAGGTCCATATTCAATATTGGATCTTTTAGCAGTAATAAATTTAGCATTTTCATTCAATTTTTCCACCAATTGACTTAATTGCTTGTTAAACTTAACATTCTTAGACTTCTTTATGAATCTTCTCAATGAAATAATTGCAGGGGTGGCTAATTCAGGTAATGCAACACTCTTACAGTATAACACGAAGAATTCTGAAGTCAATTCCACAAATTGTTCAGTCAATCCATCTTGGAATACCTTCGTTCCAAGATATTGTTGATTTGCTCTCACATTATTTTCGAAGTCAAAGACTGGTAAGTTGACTCTTTTAGCGTTCTTAGTAATTGCAGTAGAATTCAATACTTCTTGAATTAAAGAGAAAATAGGAATAAAAACACCAGTAGACTGTGACAATCTGATCAATGATCTGATCAAATAGAATCTTAATGGGAAGAATTGAGCAGTTGGAATTAATCTGATAGTTCCCAAAGTAACTTGAACTAAAGGATAAATCAATTGTCTTAAAGGACTTTCCTTACTCTTGTGTGTTTGTAACTCCTTCTCTGGGTTACATTGTTGACTCAAGACTCTGGACCAGAAATCTAATGAGTGACAGTATTGGAAGTTATAAATTGCTTTATAACCTTCTTTAGCGTTGGAAGTAGCATTAATACTGTTTCTTAAATGTATAGCCAATTGTCTGATGTATTCGAAACCAATTTGATATGAAACAGATTCATCAATTCCGTATAATTCAGCAGCAGAGTTCTTGCAAAAGTTCAACAATGGCATAGTGTACATGTTAGTCTTTCTTGAGTTCTTTAAGAAGATAGTATAACTAGATTTCAATACTGTTTCTAAGATTGAGCTTTTGAATTCTTTAGAAACGTTGTTTAAAAATGCAAAAGTTGCAAGTTGAATTTGCACTTCAGTGGTAGAGGACCAGATATTCACTACGGCACCCAAAAGTTCTTTCAATAATCTTCTGAAACTCAAATAAAATGGAAAAACTTCTTGCAATGAAAACAATACCAATGTAGCAGTTTCAACGTTGTTGATATCATCCAAAAGAGTTAAGAAAGTACCAGCATGAGATTTCAAAATTTTGGCAATATGCTTAAGGTTTTCATTCTTTTGTGGGATAGTTCTGACACCATTTTGGCTAATCTTATATGGGACTAAAGTTTGTATAGCTTCTGGGATTTGTTTCAATGCTAACATCATTAATTCATTAAAAGCCTTAGGGTCTGTGACAACATATTTGTATGCTTTGTCATCGTTGTTGATATTAACAGCAGACTTGAACGCAATTGAAACTTGCCTAATAACATGAACACTTGGTTTTGAAGTCATTTGTTTCTTCCAGTTCTTGACTAAACTGAGTGTGATTTCTGTCTTTTCAGATTTGACAGTCTCTTCTTCTTGTTCTTGTTCTTGTTCTTCCTGCTCTTCATCACTGTCTTCTTCCATATCGTCATCACTAATAGCATCTAAAGGATTTGAAGCTTCGAAATCCAATAAATCTTTGTCGTTTTGTTCTAAGTATTTGTAGAATTCAGGATCCTTCTCTTTCAATTCTCCCATATCCAATTCCTCTTCGTCTGAAGACTCATCTTCTTCTTTAGCTTCTTCAGAAGATTCTTCAGACTCTTCAGACTCTTCGACTTTCGTCAAATCCTTGGAACCTTTCTTGGCCTTTGGGACTTCAAATCCACCATCGAAGAAGTCATCTACCGACATATCATCAAACACCTCTTTTCTTTTGGCAGCTGGAGCTTCCTGCTCATCGGTGGACTTTTTCTTTCTGGATGCTAATTTCTTGTTGTGTTTTTGAGACTCCTTTCTGTGGTCCAAAGTATGCTTCAAATGTTTCTTTTGAAACTTCTTGGTGGCTTTACTAGTCTTAGCCATTGTGCTTCACTTTATCGTATATATAAATTTACAGTCCAATTTTTTTTTGCGATGCGATGAGGTCGCAGATAGAAAACATCCACACACCTACACACAAATCAATGCGAAAAAAACGTAATATATCAATGCTATACAGACTTCTTAAATTTCCCCATGAACGCATCTTCCAACCAATGGAAGAGTTTGTCATACACTATTACATCCGATCCATGAAAATTAATATTATGATTATTGTCAGTGAATAAGTGGACATCGTAATTCTCGATGCCTTTCGTATTGAATTTGTCCAATAGCCACAACAGATTCTGAACATGCACATTATCATCAGCAGTACCATGCATAATTAAGAATTTTGTCACGGACTTGAAAGATTCGATATCATGAATTAATGAAGTCTCTTTATAGTTTTTGTTTTCTTTTCCCTTCATGTATCTTGTAGTATAAAATGAGTTGTAGAACAAAAAGTTGGTGACAGGTGCCACGACCATTCCATATTTGAACGTCTTACCCTTGTCATACTCTAGCACCTTGAGAGTCGTGAATCCTCCATATGACCATCCCCACATTGCAATTGCATCCAGATTAATTGCATTTTTGTTTTTCTTCTTGTATTCAGAAACAATGGTTACGATGTCTCTTGGTTCCCAGTAACCAAGTTCTTCAAGGGCAAAACCTTTATAGGACCAGCCCCTTCCATCTGTGCCTCTCGGATCAATCTTCAATACGATTGCATCCAATTGACTACTAACAACTTCTTCAAATCCAATACCATAGTCGTTAGTCACACTCTTAGAACCAGGACCTCCATAAGTATTCACGAGTACGGGATATTTTCTCTTCTTAGGATCAAAGTTTGGAGGTAGTATTTCCAACATGTCTACTTCAACACCTTTGATCTTGACAGTCTTGTAAACCTTTGTTGGGATGTTATATTTATCCACTTCCAGTTTTAGACTCTCAGAAGACACCATTGGAGTTTCTTCCAAAAATAAGTTTGAGTCGTCATGTACATGAAGATCACCCGTATTGATAATCTTTTGCCATGGTAAATCAGGGCCAAAGTATTCTAATGTAATAAATTGACCATCTCTGTCACTGACAAAGTCAAATTTCCCTTTCATCTTGTCCCCGAGAACCATCTCTACTTTACATGTATCAATATTGACACCTATAACATGGACTTGCATAGGTCCTTGAATATTCGAGAGGGTGTACACCAAGTTCTCTTGCTCGTTATAGACCACCTGAGCATCATCAACTACATCCCAGTCACCTGATGAAGTGAGCATTTTAGGTGTATTGGAGGAAGGTGTTTCGTAGTACCCCAAATGTGTTCTATTGTTAACTACGATTTTATCAATGTATCCATTTTTGACTGGTACTACTGATGAATATCGATCGAACCATCCACCAAAACCCAGGGCCTTTGTTTCCTCTATCATATCCAGTGAACCCTTTGAAACTCCAAAGAGAACCTTGTGTTGCACAGAACTGAACAAATCTGTTGTCTTAATAAGAATATCATCGTTAGTAATCCACGCAAGATCGTACAAAATATTGTTACCAAGGTACTTCAGATCCAATATCTGTATTTTCTTTTCCTTCAAATTGTAAACAGATAATGATACATATGGAGTCTTTTGACCTGGTTTTGGGTATTTATACTTTTGTATTACCGGATATTGGTTATCACCTCCAAAATCAGTAGTTGAGCTGTCGTCATTATCTGCAAAGTAAGTCAACTCATAATCCACAACTCCTGTTTCATTAAGTGAAGCATAAACTATGTGCTTACTGTCTGGAGACCACCAAAACATCTGATCGGTACTCAAGATTTCTTCTTCATATACCCAATCACATTTTCCATTAAACATTTCTGAAGAACCAGTTTGTGTTACAGAAATCACAGACATATCTTTTAGATCCAAAACATATATGTCGTGATTATAACCAAATAATATCTTGTTACCATCGGGACTGAACTTAGCAAAGTGTAATTTCAATAATTCACCTTGTTCATTTTTCGGTTGAATTGGAATAAATTCGTTCGTGATTGGCTTGAAAACCCAATAGAGAGCATGAGACAGATGCCTCCACTGTTGCTCTGTATCTGTCCTAACCATATGTTGCGTATCTTTTCCATTGATTGGTTTAGCAGGGTTAAGCAACAAGTCTTCAATGTAAAAGAAGTTGTTCTGATAAGCAAACTGCTGGGTACCAACCACTCCAGCAGCAGAGTCAGTCTTGAGGTTCTTGGTTAACCATGTACGTTGAGGCCCCACTGTCAAGTAAAACCCATTTCCAGATAAGCCTTCTGGATACTGATCACGATTCATCCATCGAATATACCTGAAAGTAGGCAATAAATCACCCCTTCTCATAGTGTCCATAGTTAGGTTCTTTCTGGTGGGACTATAAATGTTAAATGTAATATTTTCGCCTGCCATCTGCACATCTGTATGCCACCTCAAGCTATCTGGAATAGACTTCACATTAATGTTGGCATACGTTATAAGTAATATTAGCCATAATATAAATGACACTCCGGATATTATATAGCATAGCTTGGATCGACCTCCTTCGCTTCTATAATTAGACAAGACTGTTTGGAAAGTTTGATCATCATTGAAATCCTTATAATCCAGATCAGTTTCGTTGAATTTCTGACCTGAGTGGTGGTTGATTTGATTAAATAAGGATGAAGTGGTGCTTTCTGAATCAGACTCATCGAAGCGGCTTAGACTTCTGGTTTCTAAAGACAATGAGGTATCCAGACCAGTTGGATTGATGGTCAGAGGATTATCTATCATCTCATACTCTTCTATCAGTCTGTTCAGGGTCATTTTTTACAAGTCATTGACTCAATGGTCGTTTCAAAAAGTGGAAAAAAAAGTTTATATTTAAATGTGGGTCTTTGTAGTTATTTCCCCTACGCGAGCTGATTTGAAAAACGGTTGAACAAAAATAATTTTAATTTTAATTTTTCTCTGGCAACCCAAAGATGTTATTAACCATTGAATCCAGATCCAAAAGTATCAAGCCAATTTCAACTGATGAGTTCATTCCTTTATCATTCACTAATGATGTGATTGAACTCATTGGACGTGAAAACAGATTGGCCAAAAACAGAATTAGACTTACCATTGAGAAAGATGGCAAAAGATTACCTTTGGAAATTAACAAGCAATTATCAGCTTACGGAATCAAGGATGATGCTAAACTTTCTGTTAAAGATTTGGGACCACAAATTTCGTGGAAAGGTGTTTTCATTGTTGAATACTTGGGACCAATAATTATCCATTCCTTATTATTCTTTGGATTCAGAGAAGTATTTGGGTTCTACGAAATGACTCTCACTCAAACTGTGTTGTATAATTTATCGATCCTCCATTACTTCAAGAGAGAATATGAAACATTATTCGTCCACAAGTTTTCAAATGCCACCATGCCTTTCTCCAATATTTTCAAGAACTGTTTCCATTACTGGATTTTGAATGGGTTATTGTGTGGATTTTTCACTTACGCTCCTATTACTTGGAGATTATCAGATAATCAAGTGATCAGCTTTTTGTTCAGATCCAACGACTGGTCATCGGGATGGGTCATTGGATTCAGTATCATCATTGTGTTGCTTGAATTTGCTAACTTTCGTACCCATTATATTTTGGGACAAATCAGAAATAAAGACCCTAAGAACTACCAAATTCCTTATGGTTTGGGATTCAATTGGGTCTCTTGTCCAAACTATTTCTTTGAAATCTCTGCGTGGGTGGTATTCACCATTTTCAGTGGTAACTGGGCTTATGCTGTTTTTACTTTGGCCGGTGCTGTTCAAATGTACATTTGGGCTGTAAGTAAGCATAAGAGATACTTGAAGACCTTTGGCGACAAGTACAAGAAATTGAACAGAAAAGTCTTGATTCCATTTGTGGCATAAACCCTATATATAGCTAATTAGTTTTTTTCAAGTTTTAAACAAACACTATTAACACAATGTCTCGAATCGGTTGGGGTGTCATACCCTTCTCCTTTGAAAATGTGCCCCAAATGACCATCACATTTGGCACATCTCATTTCTTCTCTAACCATTCCTAAACTGCTGTCAACTTTTGTGGTAATAGATCCTGGAATAGCTTCATAAAACGCAGGCCATCCACAATGAGCATTGAATTGAGTGGAGGCTTTATAAAGGGGATTGTCACATCCCACACATTTATAGATTCCAGATTTATCTTGTGGCGTATTCACATATTCTCCAGTACCAGGGGCCTCTGTACCATTTTGTCTTAAGACTCTAAATTGAGATGGTGTCAATATTGCTTGCCACTCTTGTTCCGATTTAGACATTCTAGCAGTATTCGATATGAGTCTTTTGAAAGGAAGTATTCTTGCTCCTCTTACTAAGTTCATGAACACTTAATTTTGGAACCGCGCAACTTTACCTAATATTTAGATAATAGCATCTTAATATCTATTGTCGATTTATAAATTACACATTCCCTAACGCATAAAATAGTTATACTTACCCTTTTGTTGTCTTGATTTATCCAGTGTAACCAATTCCCAAGAAATTTCAATATCAACCTCTCTAGGATTAGTGGAGTTTGGTCTAGAAGAGATTGTACCCTTTAAAGTATCGCTTTGTTTAACATCTAATACTTGGTCCATGTAGAAAACAGTTTGTTTCCAGTGAGTGTAACGATCCATTGGTCCAGTCTTCAAAAAGACCTTTTCATCACCAGGGAACTCACAATCGAACCAGACAATGAAAGCGTGACACAATTCGTTTGTAGTAGGTTTGACCTCGAATTCTCTGGTGAATGATAATCCTTCTTTGGAAACAGTATTTATGTCAAATTCGAAAAATTGATGAGAGCTAGTAATCAATGAGTTATTGTCAACGGTATCAACCAATGGCTCTACCATGGCAATGTCTATGAATGGACTATAATCAAATCCGTAAACATCTTGCCAGTAGTTAATCTTCTCGTCTTTGTATTCACCATCTTCAATTCCAGCAATGTGCATGGTACATTTGTCTGGTAAAATTAATCCTCCTTCAACCAAGTATTTGTCTCTTGCGTACAAAACGGTATCCAACATGGATTCATATAAGAGGAAGTATCCCATCCATTCGGACACAATGATGTCAACTTTTTCAACAGGTAAAGTGATGTCTTCTAACTTTCCTTGCATTAAAGTGATCTTATCTGAAAAACCATTTAAATCGGTGATCTTCTTGGCCATGTCAATGATATTAGACATATCAACGGCATACACATGTTTAGCTCCAGCATTGGCAGCAAACATAGATAAAATACCAGTACCGCATCCCACATCCAAAACTATTTTATCTTTGAAAAGATGTCTATTCTTGTACATGGCAGATCTGTACGACAAAGTTCTAGATGTGTCTTTCAACATCTCTTCATGGATTCCAAAATGATCATAGGATGAGAAGTAGTGTTGTTCAGTGAAAGGCAATGCCTTTTTATCGGTAGCAGACATAGTTAGTTCAAGAAGTTTTTTCACTCGCATTGGCTCATCGCTTTATCAAATACAATGCGTGTGGAGACGAATGTTTAATTATAAACTAACTATAGGTAGATATGAATACACGTTACTGAAGCTATAGCAAATCATTAACTAGAATAGTAATGTTGTATTCAAATAAGAAGATAGTATAGTGTAAGTTAATATGAAAAAAAGTCATTGCAGTCTATTTAGAGGCTAATGTGTGAATTTCACGAACATAAAAAGTAAAAATAAATTAGTATCGATTGCACCAAACAATCTTATCAGTCTAGAAAGCGATTAAACATATCTATAGTAATTCGACTGAATTCAACACTCTGATCAACACAGAAACTATGGGTGATTCCATCATCAACTTTACCTAATTGAAATGATAAGTTGTGGTTCAGTTCATCGTGGTACTTCGACAATATATACTCTCTAGTAGAGTCATGTACCCAATGATCGCTGAATGCAAAATACACCCATATTTTGGTACCTCTTCCAGTCAAGTCTTTGAAAAACCAATCGTTGAGTACGTCATCATCTAGGATCATATCCATTTCTTCTATTGCCATGGTCAATGCTTGTTTAACAATTCGTTTAGATTTTACTAATTTTGTAGATGCATCTACTGAATGGGCCAATGCTTCAAAAGATTCTTTGGTACTGATATTGGGCTCCGAAAATATAATATTTTTGAAGAGCCAGTTCACGATGTTGTCAGATACAAAAAGGCGAAGAAATAAGCTGAAAATTGTTGCCAATTGGACTATAGGTAAAAATTTCAGTAAGAACACCAATTGTTGACCGGATGACGATTCTTTGATGTTTATCACAGTAGGACAGATCAAGCCAATGAATTTGAGGTTTATGTCTTCTCGAGAATCTAGGAGTTTGACAAGCCTCTGAGTAACATAAGCACCAACTGAATGGGCCATGATATAAATATTGGCTGAACGTTTTTCCTTGATGATATCATCGATAATATTATATTTATGCTCCACTTGAAAGTCCAAACCATATATTGGATACTGCTTATTCCCTTCGTTCAAGAAGTCATCTGTGGTTTGATACCCAGCATGAGATACACAGAAGATTTCAAAAGTCGGGTTCAGTTGCTGGAGTAAATTGAGGTAGGTGATGTAATATTCGACTAAACCTGGATTTCCAGGAATGAAAAAGAGGACATCGGCTACATGACTTTCTTTCAATGGGGGTTTGTGGTATACACTCGTCAATGGATACGAGTCCAAAGTATGTAGACTCATGGGAATGTGTATTCACGATATCTCGAGTAATCGAAAAACTCTAAAACCCAGATTGCAGCTGCGAAATCAGCTGCGAAAAAAAGCGTTGGGCTGATTAGAGCTTTGCTAATTGCTATTCATCAGATTGTAATTTAAACGAGAAATGGCTACACTTTACATTTCCGATACTGGAAATATCTTTTTCATGCAAAGGCTTTTCATAGTAGTGCAAAGTTCCCGACTTATCAACCATTATGACAGTTTGAGTTCTCGTTCCATAGAATTGACCAATTGTTTCATTCATTTCTTTTCCAGTGAAGTGGGTCTCAAGTGGAGGAACAAAAATAGTATCTCTCAATCCCATAAGCTTTTCCTTCATTGATTTGTTGTTTAGGGCCTGATCAAAGCTGTTTGTGGAAAGCAACTTGAAAAGCTCAGATACGAGTTGTTCTTGAGAATAGGAGTCCTCAACTGATCTAGCAATGACCTCACGTAGAAGCTTTTTACCGAGTTCTACTTTCGGCCATGGATCGTAAAACAATGAGTTTGATAATCCCATTGTAGTTTCAGATGAGTTAAATCCTCCCAAATTAGTCAGCTCGTTGAATACGGTACCTTTATCTCCTCTATTACTTATAATATTGAGTTTATCTATCTGTTTATTTGAATTCAACTGTAGCTGACCATAAAGGAGAGAAAACCCTCCCACTAGACGAAGAGGAATTTTATCCACTTTATTTGCCAGTACAACCCTCTTTGCCAAAGAGTTTTCCAAATTATTGTACCATTCCTCGTCAGACAGTTCACTTGAAAGATAGTCCACAGGAATAATTCCTCGAGACACCTCACTTATTATGTTAAGATCATCACTTTCTCGGAAGTTGACCAACACGGCGAGCTTCCCTTCGGTATTTACACCGATCCAAGTTCCATGTTCTGCTCGCCCCATATCAGCAGGTGATAGGATATGTTTTGTGTTCAACGGTCTGTATCTTGCATTTTCGGTTGGACGACGGAAGTACTCATCTCGATTTGACACCAATATGAAGGGATATTCAGGACTCTCTGTCGTAGCTAAAAGGATACACATTATTTGAGCACAATCAGTTTAAGATAGAGATGTGGGGAGAGATCATAATTTTATTTCGCGGAGTAGAAGATCTACTTTGTTGAGTGATTCTTGTACACTCAGTGGAAAACGAAGATGTCAGAATAATCATACAATAATTGAGGACTACAAAAAGAAGCTTATTTCACCTAGACTAAATTGACAGGCTCACTGTTTTCTTGGAGGAGCACTGGCTTGATATCGGGGTAGTTTTGGTACACTCTTGTCGTGGACCCAATATGGCCTTTATCCCAATGATAATCAGAGAAGGTCTCCCAATTATCAGAATCATAGGCATCTGAGTCTAGTATTTCTCTTTCAATTTCAACATCAATATCTGGTACCACAATTTCATCCAAACCATCTTCAGAAGGGCTCAGAGCCAGCACTAATGGGAAGATATGCTGCGGCTTAAGCTGCATGCGTCTTTCTGTATAACCATTTTCAAAATCTATACAAATAGGTTGGGAATTTTTAACCTTGAAACTTGGATAAAAGTGGTGTGGAGCATAATTTAATTTTCTGTAGGTATTTGATGATGGTTTGGGTGTGAAACATGATGGAGTGTATTTCTTGTAAGCAGCGGTGCCCTTGAAATAATCCATATTGCTTAAGAGTTGGGAAGAATACCTGATATTTGGATCCCATGTTAAACATCCTCGGATTACATCTTCAATGCCATCGTATGCATCATAAGATATGATCTGTTGAATCACCAATCCTGGGTTATATGGGAGATATATTCCAATGTTTGCAGCCAAACTTTGACCCTCTCTCCAAAATCCACCTAGAGGAACCGTATAATTGATTTGATTTCTGATAGGGAATGAAACACTGGGCAAGAACGGTGAGCCTAAAACTCTCAAAATCTTCGAAATTTGATCTATTTCAGATTCTCCTGGAAACAATGGTGCAAAGTTGATCAATTCTACAATTATAAGGCCAAACGACCAAATATCAGCAGAATAAGAATGATACTTCTTTCTGAGTAATATCTCGGGTGACCTGTACCATCTCGTCGAAATATATGATGTGAACGGTGTTGTCCATCCGACATTTCTGCTCAAACCATAGTCGGCGATTTTAACCATGTAATTATCATTGATTCGGGAAGGAGGGATTGCAGCTTTGCTTCCAAAGTATTGCATAGTTGGGATTACCAAGATATTTTCAGGTTTTAGATCCCTATGAAAGAACTCATGCTCATGAATTTGCCGGATTCCATTTAATATCTGACTAACGATACTTTTGAAAGTTTTTGGCTTAAACCTAGTACCTTTCCTAGCCTCTATCAATTGAGTCAAATTTACATTCATTGATTCCATAACAATATGAATTTTCAACAGTTCTGGGTCAACAAACAAGTCAAAGACCTGAACTAAGTTTGGGTGTGATGGAATAGATAATATGAAGCTCAATTCCTTATTCTTATAAAGACTGGGTGTACTATCTACAACCTTCTGAAGAATTTTAACTGCCACAAGAGGAGACTTATTTGCTTTTGACTCCAGAAAAGGAGTTAGCAAAGTATCACTACTCAATTTGGATTCTGTGTTCAAAGTAAATTTTTCCTCTTTAGCTTTGGCTAAAACGACTTCCCCAAAACTACCTGATCCCAAGGGATACACCTTCTTGTACTTTTCAGTGAACAGTTTGAGTCTGATCCGATCCATTTTTGGGAAAACCTTGCTTGTACACAGAGTGTAAGGCAGGTAATTCATAGTAAAAGTCAAGATATAACTGGTAGAGACTTATTCGGCTATATATGAGGTCGATTTGGAGATTCAGAACTTGTAACAAATAATTGTTTTCCTAAAGATCCAATTAATTTGTTTAAGCTTTTTCAAAGATAGATTTATGTGTTTGTGGATTATTTATTTGCAACTTTTGCAGCTTTTGCGATGCATCATTTTCGAGAGAAGTTCTTATCAAGAGGAAAATAAGCAGTGGGAAATGCCAATCTTCCACTGATGTCTAATACCGCGATGCCCTTCATTTGAAGTCAATATGACAAAAATTACTTCTTCAGGATCGTCTTTACCCAGATTTATATTGTCACAACATAAGAGTTTATAGGGAGTCCTTAGTGCTACGAATGGTTGATGAAAACCAACGCCATTCATAACTTCAATCCTGATTTGCTTCAGCCAAGAAATGAATATACGGGATGCTACTTGTTTCAATTAGTTCTATTATCTTTGATATAGGTATTCGATGCCTGCCCTTTTATGAATAAAAATACATTAGACCAATAATAGAGAAATATCCTCACATGAGCCACAAACAATAATGAGATGGAAGCTCAGCCATCGGTGTTTCACTACACAAGGTATATATGCATATGTAACAGACATCACAATTGAAGCTTCCAATGTTATCAAATTCGCAGCCAGAAAAATATCTCATATTGACTAATCATGGTATCTAACAGAGAAAAGCTTGAACTAGCCAATGCGATTGGTCAAATCATCCCGTTGGATCCTGAATCATGTAACCAGATGGTGGAATATGGTTTGACGTTGAAGAATGAAGCGGAAATCCAGAGCCATTTTGAAAATATTTTGGGCGAAAGTGATGCCACTACTGCTTTCTTAATAAAGTTCATCGACATAAAAAATAATTCAAAGACAAAACAGAACCATACTCCGACAGTAGTTGCACCTCAACCAAAAAAGAGTACGGGAAATGCATGGAGCAATTCAAAATCTAACGTAAGCCATGAAACACTGAGAAAGTCAACTCCAACAGCACCCAAGAAGGCATCCACCACCACCTCTGAGTTGATTAAGGAGAAACAGAAAGATGCACCCAAAGACAATAGAAAAACCAGGAAAAAGCAAATAGATAATCTTAAAGACCTTGAGGCTGTCCTACATTCACTTGAAACAAAGAAGCTGGATGATTCATTTACTGTTTGTCATTGTAATGCTACTAAACACCCACTTTTCGAAATCGCTCCAAATTGCTTGAACTGTGGGAAGATAATATGTGCCAGAGAAGGGCTACAACCGTGCTCCTTTTGTGGCCATGAATTACTTTCCGCTAAAGATAGGAAGGAAATCCGAGATGTTTTAATTCAAGAGAAGCTGGAACTTGATAGGAAGATTCCAGTCAGCGAGAGACCTGAAAGACATGATTCCCCTAAACCCAACAAACTGAAGAAGATTGTTGTTTCATTGAGTGCTGGCCAAAATCTTTGGAAAGCCCAAGATGCTGCTTTAAAACAAGCAGAAGCCGAAAAGAAGTTAAAACATGAAAGAGAGGAAGCCGAAAAACAACAGAAACAGCTTGAGACAGAACAAGGAAAGGAGTTAGAATTTTACAATAGCATAAATAACGTGGATCCGGACCTTGTGGCTGCACAAGATAGGCTTAACAAACTTCTTGAATTCCAGGACAACGGGGAAGAAAGAACCAAAATTATAGATAACGCAGCCGACTATGAAATAACTACTTCCAACAGTGGAAACATGTGGCTATCAGCAACTGAAAGAGCCCTTAGACTTAAAAAGCAACAGAAGCAACTCAGAAAGTATGAAGAGACTGAACAAAAGCGTATGGGTAAAGGAAAGAGAACAGTTGAAATGGTGATCAAAGACGGAAAAGTTACGATGGTTGAAAAATACTCTACGGCTGAAGAAGAACACGAAGAAGATCAGAATAGTCAAGATATAAGAGACTTAGAATCAAGATTGAAAGAATCCAAGAAAAAGAATGAAGACTTGCTCTCCCAGAATATATGGGATTTTGAATCCGACAAAGACAAATGGGAGAAGCCCATTTACCTGGCATCTACACCAACAATTGCCGAAGACCCCCAAGTTTCTTTTCTTAAGAAAAGAGTCCAATTTAATACTAATGTTGACCAGAGTGAATTGATAGCTAATCTGTATTAATATATATTACATGCATTATGATTATGATTATATTTAGTGATACATTCATCTTCTCCTACCACCCCAGTTCTTGTTTCTTTTATAATGGATTTTCATTCTCTTGAAGTTATTGCTTATAGGAGCTATCTTCTTTCCAGATGACTTCGTTTGTGGTCTCACTGTAAGTTCCTCATCAGAGACATTAGCTTCATCGTTGTCACCAATATTCTGATCGTCTAGTTTCTCAAGTGCTTTTTCCTCCTTTTCGTTTATATTTTCCATAATCTTGTGTAAATCTTTGTTACGCAATCCATCATCCTCTGCAGAGAAGATATTGGGCCTAATCTTCCAACGTCTCGTGGTTCTCTTTTGGGTCTTACTCTTCTTTCTTCTCAAGTTTTGGTCTACTGAAGAGTCTCCCTCGTGAGAATCGTCATCTCTCTCTTCATCAGTAATACTGTAGTCTTCATCATCCATATTAATGTTTTTGTGGTCTTCGTAAACATCTAAGAGCCTCTTTCTGGTATTCAGAAATACTCCAGATCCTTTGAACGGAGATGGCGAGACTGCGAATGTTGTCTCAGGCTTCTTAGTTGGAGTCGATGGCTCCAACTTAGAATCTTGAGAGAAAGTATCTTGGACAACTGGGCTGGAAACAAACGGAGAGCTTCTTTCCATACCTGGGGAACGGGATTGAGATTGGGAAATTTCAAATTTGACGATATTACGTTTGAGATACACTGGTGTTTCCAGGGCCAAAATAACTGGGTGCTTTTTAGTCAATGGTGTCTTGACTGGAGACTTGGAAGGACTACCATTTAGTGCAACCATATTGATTTTTTGCATAAATGAAGAGGAACCCTTTGAAGGGGTCAACTGTTCAATTCGCTTGGGCTTTGTCGGTGTCTTGAACCCAGATTCATCATCAAATAATGGAGCAGAAGGTTGTGCGGTCAGTTTATTCCTCAATGGAGACGATTCTGGTGGTGTCATTTTTATATCGAAAATCGATAAAACTCTTCCTCCAGCTTGAGGCGTCGGACCTAGTTCTGTATTACTCTGCAAGACTCCGAAATTATCGTTGAGGTTAGCCTCGCCATCAATATTCTCGTCCTCAATTAGCTCTTTTATATGATCAATATCAGAATCTTTTGGTTTAGACTTTCCTTTGGCCTTGAGCTGTCTGTATATTTTATATAGCCTCAGTATTTTGGAATTCAGTTTCACATCGTCTTTAGATGGATGTCGGGAGTTCTGCTCAACAAAAGAATGTTCCCATTTCTTTATTTCCTTCTTTACCTGATCTATATTACTTTCTAGTGTCATACTAATGGTAACGCGTATATTTTATTTACAGTTCACATCGCAGAGATAAATCCGCGCATCTCATCAAGATAAGATGGTGCTATTTGATCCGAGACAGATTCAACAATTTTCTTCAAGGACATTTTTAGATGAGCAAGTTCAGTTTCTTTAAGCTGATCCTTCATCTCTAAATATTCAGTCAAGAAAGAACCCGATATGTGAGTTGAGTTTTTCCAATACTCTTCTACGAAAATCTTGTTAGCTATAGCGTCATTACGTAACGCAAGATAAACGATCAATCTAACCCAAGGCAAGAGCCCTTTATTGTTACTGAGAAGATTCATAGATTCATTCCAGTGTCTCCAGAATTCATTCCACATGCTTGAGTTTCCGTAAGTGAAAAGTTGAAGTTCTTTGACAGATTTGCTTAATGTGGTCGGAGAAAGCAGTTGGCTCATATAGTGGTTTATGAGGTCGATTATGTCTCTTGACCGATTTTTTGCAAACGATAAGGTGTTGAATTCTTGACCGTATACTGGGTCATTCGAATAGATAGTTTCATCTACTACTGAAGGTCCAAGTTCCTTGCCAGCGTCTTTCTCTATAGAAAAACTTAATCTCCATAAGAGCGGAATTAATTCAGGAGAGCCATCTAATTCGATATTATCCCCCGAAAATCTGAAAATATTCAAGGAAAAGTTCGATAAAAAGTTAAGGGATATGTCAGATCGTTCCTTGCTATTACCAGGTCTCGATAATTGTGGGGAATCTATTAAGACTCTAATGAACAGAACAAGATCGTGCATCCGTTCTCTTTTCATATCTATCAGATTATCGGTAGCCAAAGATAGATCAGCATACTTTGTGTAAAATGATTGTGCTACAGTATCCAACAGAACTTTTTCGGGGGAAATTGTATGAAGGATACTGTAGAAATCATTTCGTAAATTGTAGTCCTTCAATGTCGGAGACCTTTGAGCAAAGTTGGATTCAAACAGTGTAATATGTTGGTCGACATTTATTGTTTTCTTACTTTCTTGGAGCAAATCTCTAATGTTCATGTTTCCTCTGGGGGCAGACGTATGAAAGCTCCTTCTAGCGAGAAAAAACTGGGGGATATCACGAACATCACGTTCCATTGGTTGTTCTTCAACCTCTTGTTTGTACAAATTTTCGAGCTGTAATTCCTCCCGTCTTGACTTCGTAAGAACGTGAATGCAAATATGGTCCACTAAAGTTTCACACATAATCCAAGAATTAGCAGGTTTTCCATAATCATTATCCGTAGCTAAAGGTGCCTTGTTGGCCCTTTTAAGCATTCTTCTTCGTGAAACTGCACTTGGTGTAGACGAAACAAGCCCATTAATTCGTGCCAGCTTTTGAAAGCTGTGCTTTATATAATGCTTGAGTTCCTGTCCTGCTTTATATATGTGTCTTTCAGACTTTCCAGTTCCGATAATAATGAAATCAAACGGTTGATTCTCGACGGATTGTGGGTGTGAGGTATCGAGCGTCGTTAAATCATAGATTTCAAGATCTTCAATTCCATATTCTACTGCCAACTTCTCGAGAAAGACTTCTACCGAAGGTGGAGCCGTGTTTGGAATTTCAGGTATAGGTGGTCTTTCAGGCGTTGAAGTAATTTCTGCTTCTTCTCGCAAGTACCACGGGATGTCTGAGTCACTAGTTGACGCTTGATCAGCTTGAAGAATCCCAGTATTCAGTATACACCTTTTGAAGGCTCTCAATAGCACTACGGAAGAGCTTCTAGTAACTGGCCTTGCTCTTAAGACGGCTTTGATGGGAGTTCTAAACATGTACAGTAGCTATTACAATGGAGAAATTAAATGTTCGGGTCGCAGTGCAATTTGCACTTGGATCCATCGCATCGCAAAAAAATCTAGCACATCACTAAAGAATAAGGACATCATGGCTAAATTAGTACACAATATCCAAAAGAAACAGCATAGAGAAAGATCCCAAACTCTGGATAGAGCAAGGTTTGGATTACTAGAGAAAAAGAAAGATTATCGGTTAAGAGCTGATGACTATCACAAGAAACAAGCAGCTCTTAAGGCTTTGAAAAGTAAGGCTGCTCAGTACAATCCAGACGAATATTATCATGCTATGACCAGAAAAAGAACTGACGACAGAGGTATTATAGTGGCAGATAGAGGAAATGAGCTGATGTCGGTCGATCAAGTGAAGTTACTCAAAACGCAAGATTCCAACTATATACGTACAATGAGATTAAATGAGTTGCATCAAATTGAAAAACAAAGAAAAAATTTGGCATTTAAAGGAAAGGGAAAACACACAGTATTTGTAGAGTCCAAGGAAGAACAGCAGGATTTCAAACCAGAGGAGTTCTTCAGAACAGACAAAGATCTATTAAAAAGACGAGAGAACAGATTAACTATTGATCAACTTGAAAGCAACAAAAAGATTATTGATAGCATGGACGAAGTGGTAAGGGAGAGGCTCAATGAGAAGAAGGTTAAACAGTATAAGCTATTGAAAGCTCGAATGGAAAGAGAGCGTGAATTGAGAGATGTTGGGAACAGAATGGAACAACAAAAAGAGCTTATGAAGAAAGGAAACAAAAAGAAGATGGTGGATTCTAAAGGTAATACACTGTTCAAATGGAAGACCCAAAGAAAAAGATAATTTGCATTCATCTAGTCACTATTTAAGTTTTTGTTAGCGTATTCGGCAAACATAGGAGTGATTCTATCAGTTGAAACACTTCTCATTCTGTTTAAACTTATATAAGTTCTTCTGATCCGCTGGAGTTGGGCAATACTAACACTAGTGGGAGGCATATCAATAAACACTGACTGGTCCTTATCTATAATAACTCTGCCTCCTATAGAGCTTAATTGTTGGTGCTGGAGGATTTTACTGATGACGTCTTGAGTTTGTTTTTCTAACTCTTGCATGAAGTTATTACCACTAGTAGGCTTCACAAGTGTTGCATTATTAGGTGGTGGAGGTCTTTTTAATACTAAAGCATCCCATATTTCATCAATGGGTAATGTTTCATTTTCATCACTTGAAACTACTGAGAACAATGGACTGTCCCACCGGTTAGTATCCACCGGTTCTTCGTATCTCATACAAAGTTGGTCTATAAGGTCATCCTCCCATTGCTTGGTGGGGTCTGATATTTGGGAATTCCACTTTTTCAGGTCTTCCTTTGAGTTTATAACATGAATCACACAATGTGGAGTTAACACTCCCTTAGCCTCACAAAATAATTGATATCTAAACCCTTTAATATACGCAAGAGAGTCAAGTATAACAAATGTGGATCTTGAAAGGTCTCTCCTTACAGCAGAAATCTGGGTTCCTCTTCCGTGCTTTTCTGTGATACTCTCTCTGTATTTAGATCTCGCGATTCCCAAGTTGTCATCAGTGTGGTGTTTTATGTTGTAATTATGACCAGGCTCGTTTGGTTCACATGCTTGTATCTTTTCTTCCAATGCAGCAATGAGCTTTTTGGCGAATGTAGTTTTCCCAGAACATGGGAACCCCGTGAATGTTATTAAGGGCATCGGTATATTTTGAAAAATTGAGATGCGACATCTTGGTTTTTCATTTAATGTCTTTTGTACCAAGGAAGGTATTCCCAAATTTTAACATTCCTTTGGCCAACTTCAAAGGTCATCATCAGAAGGCCTTGACTAAGTTTGGTCATCTAGCTCCTCAAATCGATTTTATACTTGAGGTTCGTGACAGTAGGGCTCCTGTGGCAACAACAAATGTTTTGTTTGATCGAGTATTGGCCCGTAAACCTAAATTGATTCTATACAGCAAGAAGGATTTGTCTGTGTTAAGCTCAAAGCTACTTAATAAATGGCACTCCAAACACAATGAAACATATATGACTATAGACGCTAGAAGTAAGCAGGATGCAAAGAGAATTATAGATAAAATGAAAGCTGAGTATCATAAAATGAACCCTCCACCACCTTTGGGATTGAGATTAATGATAGTGGGTATGCCCAATGTAGGGAAGTCCACCTTAGTAAACACATTAAGAGAAGTGGGATATATCAACAATATCCAAGAAAGTATTTCTACGAAGAAAAGGAAAGTGGCCAGAACTGGAGGACAACCTGGGGTTACCAGAAATACAAGTGAAATCATTAAAATCAGTGAATGGCCAGAAATATCTGTCCACGATACTCCCGGAGTGTTTCTTCCTTCCGTAAGAAATAGTGAAACTATGTTGTCCCTTGCTTTGGTAGGTTGTGTGAATTCTTCCTTTATCGATCCAGTTATCCAGGCTGATTTCTTATTGTACTTGTTAAATTTGCAAGATGAGCCTGGTGCTCGTTATGACGAATATATGGATTATCCTACCAATTCGGTCGATGAATTGTTATATAATATAGCAGTTACCAGAAAGAAGTTGAAGAAGGATGGTACATATGACGAGTTGGGAATGGCCAATCATTGGTTGAATTTGTGGAGACAAGCGAAGAATAATAAGTACAAAGGGCTCTTTGAATTAGAAACAATTCTTCAAGTTGAAGGAAAACAAATTCAATCGATCATTCAAAGCGAAAAGGAAAGAATTGAAGGAATGAATGTGCACAAGAAGATCGTGGATAGTTTAGGAGATGATGGGACTGGAGCTTCAAAACGTAGAAACAGAACTGCGAAAGATAGAGAGTTTGATATTAGAAACAGGTTGTTTAAATTGTAAATAGTAAAATTATTGAAGTAATGAGTCTATATCGATGATTTCGTATTCTCCCTCTTCTTCTCCGTAAGTGCCTGCACCCACTTTAGTATCAGCCAACTTTCTTTTCTTTGCCTTTGGCCTGAATGGTGTAGTGGACCTCGCGAGTCTTTTTACAACATTATCAGTGGAATGGAGAGATTTGAGCCAGTCTGGATCCGTCAAAGAGTTCAGGTTAAGAAGAATATTCTGTAGATTGAATAAATTGGTAGATTTGTCAGAGATCATGTTGTTTTCGACGAAATCTGGGTCTTCAAGAAACTCTTTGAGATCCCGGGCCTTAGCTCCTTTTTCAATCATTTTGTATAGACCAATTCGAAACTTTTGCAAAGCAGGGTTGCTTGACAAAAGCTTTGAGTCAATACTTGTTGAGGTTGATTTTGGTAGTTTATCCCCAATGGTTTGGTTTGACTGCAAGCCAATTTTCTCGTTTTCGATGTAAACATAATTATTATCACCTCCATCTTCAGACTTAACGGACACCAGATCCAAATCCCTTGACTTTATGAACTGTTCCATTAATTTCAATGACTCGTCTTTTTCGTCAGTAGCTAAACGAGGAAAATTTCCTATTTTTTCATCTTCCTTAAAGGGTAGCCTAACTATTTGCATCACATGAACGTATTTCGAGCCAACAACAGCTTTACAAGGCATTAATGCACAGACATCGATTTCCTCATTCTGTTTTTGAACAAACCGAACAATAGCTACCATATCCAGCTTGGTTAAGCTTTCACAGAGACAGGAGAATTTTAATAAATTATCACCAGTCAGGAGCTTAGATGGAACCACATATTTACAATCACCAGTATAGTAAGCCACAGGCAAAGAATCAGCCTCCAAAAAGCCAAGTACATCCATTGCCGGACTGCAAGGGAGCTTTGATGCTTTTTTGGTCTCCTCATCAAAGGCAAGAATATCCTTATTTGTATATCTATAGCCGTCTGTCCACTCTTCCTTGGTTACCGATACTTTTTGCTTCTTTGATTCCTCTTCCCTGTCGTTTTCGGCTTCAAGCTCAACATAATGATTATATGATGAGGTCAAAGGAACGGCATTATTCCCAACAAGAAAAGTTCCCATAGAAGGGTTTCCTTCATGCATTGTCCCTGGGTAGAGCTCAATGTCAAACACCAACTCAGCTTGTGCCAGTGAGTCTTCATCGTTAACATGGCGAGGATTAGCTCCGAGTCTCAAAAGCCCTTTGTAGTTTGGTCTAGGGTCCACTCGTTTCAAAGGTGGGTTGTATAAGAGAATGTCTTGCACGTCTGTGGCATCTATAACCGAGCCGTGTTTGAACTGATCCACAAGATGTTTCCAACCAGCAACATTCGCAGCCTTCTGGCCCTTATGTTCACCTTTGAAACCCACACCAATTACCGTGACATTGATATTAACGTTGTTGACAGCATCTCCTATGCTTTGTGCAAGAGGGCTGTCAAAATCCACCGGTTTTTCTCCGTTGGTTACCACCACTATATTCCGAATAAAAGAACCAGGAGCATCTCCACCCATTAATGCGACTGCCACCAGAAATGCATGGACACAATCAACCATATCAAGTGAATCTTCTGGGTTAGGCACCAACTCTTGCTGTAAAAGTTTCAAGTCTCTAAAGCTGGGAGCAACTTTTCGAACGATCTCGTGTAAACCTTCCAAAGGTTCATCTTCAAAACTATGTTGGGTAGTGTGAGAATAACATGAGATTACACTAACATAGTCGGTAACTCGACCTTTAAGGAGCTTGGCAGACAAGGAATTGTACATATAGCGTAATCCCAAGTCCAATTGAGTTGTGCCATCGACTTCATCGCCCATCTGCAGATTCAAATCCACCAAAAAAACCGTAAGTTCTTTACTGCTCATTGTGACAAGAGAATTTCAGATTACAATTCCGTTACATTGTTTGTTCTACGCGATTTTCCACACTAGAGCATCGAGTAGACATAAAAACCGTTATTTCTCACAGTACTTCACTAACATGAACCTTCCCTTCAACCTTTCGGGATCATATTACCACAATCTGGGTAATTCCAATGATGCATATTATGGTGAAGATAAACGGGGTCATACTCTTCCTCCAATTGGGAACCATGAAGATTTAGAAAATCAACAGGTTCCCCAAGATCATTCACAATCACAGCTTCAACAGCTGAATATGCAAACCCAACCTCATATGAATCATCAAGTCCCTCAGTCACAGATTGCTCAATCCCAATTTCCACAATCCCAAGTTCCTCAATCCCAAATTTTGCAAGCTCCATTGGCCCAAATACCTCAGGGATCTCCAGCTCTGCATAATCTTCCTCCCCAACCTCAAACGTTTCCACAACATATGCGTTATATTCCACCAATACAGAGTCTTCCATTCAGATCTCAGCATCAGCAATTGCCTGAACATAACGGACAACCCCAGCTGGTTGGCCATCCAATTGGGCAAGTACCTCAGCATATAGGTGCAGGTTCAAACGTATATGGAATTGTTCCTTCGAATTATATGATGCCGTTATCGTTTCAGTTACCAGCACCACAGTATACTCTTCCGTTTCCTAATCGAAATTTGGAAGACACATCGATGATGCAAAACCAACAACTGCAGGTAATGCTGCCGAGCCAGGTGAAGGTTCCTGTGCCGATTCCGGCTCCAACACATGCAATTATGCAACACCATTTAATGAAGAACAATGAACTGGGTTCAAATCTGATACAGCATTCCCAAACTGCTACTCCTGTAAACATGGCATCTACTATACCATCAGAGAGCTACTCTGTAGAGGCTGAGAATCTTGCACGAGCATATCTGTCAGAGTTCTCTGAAACCTATAAACCCATCGCACCAAAACGAAACCGGAAACCAAGAATCAACAAGTTGGATAAATCAGGATCAATTAAGAGCTCGAAGAAACAGAAGGATAATGGGGATGCCGAACCTTCAATCGATTACTATTATGAACATTTCAGAAAAGCATTGAACATTAACGATGAGCATGCTGATAGCAAAGCTCCAGCATTTTTTAATGTGAAGAACGAATTGGAAAAGAAATTGTTTGATCTATTCATTCACGAAGTATCACAGTGTATGGACATGTTCCTGGAGATACAATTCTTTGGTGAAATTGTTCCAGAAATGGCTTTATTGGATGAGACTGGTATGATTATGAGTTCTATGTTTAGTTTGAGTGCATTGATGTTACAAAGAGTTGATCCGAATTCGATTGACCAGTCTACAGCTATTAACTATTATCATGAGACTATAACGTCAATCAGACACCATCTCCATTTGCTTAGCGGTGAAGATAGAGAATCAACTTCTACGAGTTCTTCTGACGATAGAGAAAGCTCAGAGAAAGATGGTATTATTGCGAGGTGCCTTTTGAGTACTATTCTTCTTGGTGTCTATGAGATGTTCTTTTTAGCAACAGACAATACCTATGTCAAAGGTGCAGTGGGTCTTTTGAACTCTCTTGCTACAAGAAGTGAACTTGCAAGTCCATTGAAAGATAGCCCCTTTCTTCTGATGTGCTTTTGGGCCCTGTTAGCCTGTGATTTGATTTTGTCTCTCAAGTTCAATTGTCCAACAATGTTCTCATTGAAACAGTTCTGGTCTCAGATTGATCCTTCATTCGTCGAAGAATTCTTGAAACCTGTAGTTCCTCCAACGGCATCGGTAAAAAGGGACGACTCGCTATTCATTAGTAAAAGAGAAGCAGTTTGGTGGCTCCATAGAGCATTAGTTGATTTTAGTGTCGTAAACGAATTCAATATGCAAGTGGTGGTATACACAGAAGAAGAGTTCAAGAGCAATAGTCTGTTCCATCAATGGTCTCAACTCAAAGATCAACTTGAAAACTTTGAAAAGCATTTCCCCGAAGCCTTAAAACCACTCATATACAAACCAGCATCCAGCGATTCTAAGAATAAGTACCCTACTATTTACTTTCGGGATCAGCTTGCAGCTTTCATAAATTTGCAGTTTAAGTTAGCTCAGATATCTTTGTACCAGGCCCTTATCCAACGAACAAATTTAAATACAGCTGAAGTCCAACATCAATTGAGCCAAATTCCTAGGAATCATGCGAAGCTCATCGCAAAAGATGTAATTGGAATTCTCAAAACATACGACCAGAACTTATACTTGTGGCCTATCAATATTCATAGCATTCGACATGTTTCCCGGTATCTTCATGAAGATCCAGATGAATATAAGCAATTAGAGGAGCTCATGGAACGAGTTATCAAGGCTTGCCATTTTATTTTTCAATCCAAGAGGATTATTGGTTAATGTTCCCTGGTGTTGGAACCCTGCACTTGCTTAGGTAAAGAATGCGCACTTTCGCAAAAAACTGCAAGGTTTAAAAGTGCCAAGCTAACCCAAGTTATTTTAAGGATAATGAAAAATTGGGTCGTAGTAGAAGATGGGGAGGTCGAACTGTATGATATTCAACTTCTTAGACAACTAGGAAGGGATAAACAGTTCTGTCAACAAATAGATTCTACCGAATTGGATCGAATTTTCACTATTTTGTTTGAGCATAATGCCGAACTTTCAGGAGATGAGAAGGTGGATTTGGTGGCAACAATTGGTAACATTGTACTTATAAACAGAGATCTACATACCTCATATTTCATTCCTCGTTATTCTAAGAAGATGTTTGTATATTGTGATGAGTTGGTTAACGAAGTTGAAGGTGATAAACATTTGTTACCAGTGTATCGAATCTTGTTCTTGACATTGTATGGGGGTCTTGAGGAAATAAGTGAAAAAGTAATTGAAGATGTTTTTCTGATCATATGCAATGGTTTCAAGTCCTGTGTCACTAGATTAGACAATGACAAAATTAAAGACGAGTATTTTGTTATGACTGTTGTGGAAATATTGAAATGTTTATACACTTTACACCACAAATATCATTATGGGATGAATTTGATTCAGGATGAAGAGTTCAGTGACGATTGTTTGAAAATTATTAACAAGTTTGCTGCAACTGAAACTATTGTTATCAAACATACTTTGAATTTATTATTTGTATTGTATGGTGAACGAGAAGAGTTGAAGGCAGAGGAGCTATATAATGGGCCTGTTGAAATTTATGTGGAATTTTTTGGTAACATGAAGATTTTGGTTGAGAAGTTCTTGGGGGAAGTTCTTGACAAAGGACATAGGACTGAAGATGTTGCATTGGCGGTGAATTTGATGGTAGTATTGAATCATCTTGCCAAACTGTTGAGAAGAGACATTGAACAAGCTTCACAGTTGAGCAAGTTCCAAGAGTTATTTGATAAACTCGCAGAATGTATATTACCTAATGATGATTCGTCAGTTATATACAATCAAATGCTTAGGTTGTTGAAAAATTCATTATTTTCTGGTGGTATTCAATCAATGATTGATCTTCAGCAAGCTGGTCTTACTAAGGATTTGATCCTCGAAGTGTTATATAACCTAACATACGACACAGACAATATCAAACATCAGACCACTTTCGTTGAATTGGTTGGTGTATTAAATCTGCATTCATTTTTTCATAAGAGGGGTATTTCGGTGGGTGAAGCAGTCAACGTTCTGGGATACTCACACCCTACATCCAAGTATTTGGATAAATCAGTCTACGGCGATACAAAGGAAGTATTAAACCCGGGAATCACCAAAAATCCTTTGGATGATATGACAGAAGAAGAAAAGGAGCAAGAAGCAGAAAAGTTATTTGTATTATTCGAAAGAATGGAAAAATTGGGCACTTTTGAAAATTTCAGAAACCCGGTCAAGCAATGGCAGGAAGAAGGGAAGTTTGAAGACCTCAGCTAAATAATAATTAATAAACGACTTTGTCCTCAAGCTGGAACACCAAAGCAGTTCTTGAGGGAATATAAATAAACATTGAATTTGCTCTGTTATTCCAACCTTCACTCTTTGTAAAATATCTCTCATCGTCATTTTGATTAACTCTATTATGGCCACCAAATTCGCTAGCATCTGAGTTCAACACGATACGGTATGTTCCCGGGGTGTCAACACCAATCTTATAATCAGGGAATGACTGTGTTGGGTTGAAATTGAAGACAAACAATAATTGATTTCTTTCAAATACAATCACCTTATCACCCTCATGCTTAAGAGATATGTAAGCTTGAGGTGAATCCAAAATATTGTATCTAGCATCAAGTTGTTGCATTGCACTATCGAAGTCAAATAAGAGTTTATAGCGAAGCAAGTCATCCTCGATCAAATTAAATTGTCTTCTAGCGTAGTGATAAGATTCTCCGTTCCCAACTCTAGGAAAGTCGAGCCATTCGGGATGCCCGAATTCATTACCTTCGAAATTCAAGTATCCTTCACCACCAAGAGCG
This sequence comes from Yamadazyma vaughaniae, assembly GCA_030569695.1. Lineage (NCBI taxonomy): Eukaryota > Fungi > Ascomycota > Pichiomycetes > Serinales > Debaryomycetaceae > Yamadazyma > Yamadazyma vaughaniae. Next base: position 1,643,605 of record JAJMLO010000001.1, on the reverse strand, counting down.
AATGTTAATAATCTAATCATCTTGTGCAAAGCAATTCCCCTGTCAATTGTAGGGGTGCATTCAGATAAGACCGACATATTGGTGTACATTTCTTTGTCCATTAACCAGAATGCGATGGTTTTGTCACCAACGAGTGCCTGGTCATGCGATTCACAGTATGCAATGCATTTCTCTCCGTGTCTTCTGTTCGTCAATGTATGAACAATGTTTCCTAAATCCCACTGTTCATCTTGTAAATGCTTCAAAATTTTAATCCACATATCTGGGATTGCCATTGAAAGTCTGTAGTCAAAGCCAATACCACCAGACTTGATAGGAACACAAAGAGTCGGCATTCCACTGACATCTTCAGCAATTGAAATAAACTTGAATTTCTCCTTCTCTCCTATCCTATCCAAAAGGTGGTGGGCTAACATGAAGTAAACAATAGCGTCTTCGTCTACCCATTCACGATTGAAATACTCGTTGTAGTCACCACTGAATCCAAAGCCTAATCCATGATGAGTATATAACATACTGGTAACACCATCAAATCTGAACCCGTCAAATTGGTAAACATCAACATAGTACTTCAAGTTAGACAATAAAAATCTTAAAGTTTCGTAGTTTGAGTAGTTGAAAAGTCTCGAATCCCACTGGTCATGGATCCCTTTACCACCTCCATGAAATAAGTAATGATCGGTTCCATTGAACATGTTCAATCCATCCTCAACATTCTTTGAACTATGGGAGTGGACAACATCCAATAATACTCTAATTCCCAATTTATGGGCTGTATCAATCAATTCTTTTAATTCATCTGGAGTTCCGTACCGGGAAGAAGCAGCAAAGAAATTAGTCACCTGATAACCAAAAGAAGCATAGTATGCATGCTCCATAGTAGCCATAAGTTGTATAGTATTGTAGCCCAATTTGTGAATGATAGGTAAAACATTGTCTGTGAAATTCCTGTAAGTTCCAACTTTTGGTTCCGGTGTGGAAATTCCCACATGGGCTTCATAGATTCTAATTCCACCATCATCATGTTCAAATTGAGGTCTGGAATACTTAAATTGGTATTGCTCAGATTGAGGGGGATTCCAGAACCTTGAATCATACAAGGAACTCTCAGTTGAAGCAGTACATCTTTGCGCCCAAGGACAAAGTCTGTAGATCACCTCACCAGATCCCAACTTCATGGCAATTTTATATTTGGAGTCATGAGGGATGGCAAATTCCCCATTGACAGGTGGAAGGGTCAATTTCCATAAACTATACTCATTCACTTTAGAGAGTTTATGACTGTTTAAGTCCCAATTGTTGAAGTCCCCCACAAGTGATACTTCGGCCACATCTGGAATATACTCAGTTATGGTGATTTCTTTAGTCGACCAATCAGCATGTAATCCATACCTTGTATAAGACGATGCAAAATCCTCTAAGCTTACTTCAGAACTTTCAAGATCTGTAAGCCACTTTCTGAACTTCACCTGACGATTTATCAATTCTTGAGAAAATGGTTCAAGCCAAGGGTCCAAATCCAATGCTCCTTTAACTAGATCTTTTTGAGACATGGTTGAATTAGTTGAATATCTTCTGATGTTTTTATTGATTTTCTAGCTAAAAATACAAAGACTTTCACCGAACGATTGCAACCAATTGGAAAATTAGATGAAAAAAATGGCGTGATAGAAGGAGTAGCAAGGCGAGTTTTTTTTATCTATCGCATTTTGTGGAGATGTTGGGCAGGCGAAATCTCTTGCATATAGTTAGATACACTAATTTTATTACTGCTATATTACATTATATTTAAATTCATCTAAATCTTTGGTGTAAGATCTTTTCTGGTCCAGCTTCATCATACTCTTCTTTGGTGACCCACATTTGATGGAACGTACCAAGAGATGCCAACACACTTGCACCAATCCAAGTTTGGTTGATTCTTTCACTCGAGTTACCAATGGCATGGAGTCTGATTTTAAGACCAGGATTCAATGCTGATAACTCAGTGTAAAGTCTCTCTGTTACCTGAGGCACTAAAGAGACACCACCGGTGATAATGATGTTATGGGCCACAGAAGCTCTCAAATCAATGTCAATTGTTGAAAGAACATGAGAAATGAGCTGGGTTAAACCTCTTGTCTCAGACGTTTCAACAGGACCAACTGATGGTGGTGGAGTTGATTGGTTTGATTCATTTTTTCTGGCTCTCTTCAATGGACGGTAGTCATCTTGTGTTGAGTCGATTGTGACACTTCCAGTTTCTGCAGTGTATTTTTTTGAGAATTCTTCATTAGTGAAACTGTAATTATTAGGTTCAAAAAGCGAGTCGGCCAACTCATATCTTTCGATGGCCATTTCAATAGACTGACCGGTTGGCATCTCAAATAACCGCTTATTGGCATCTTTGGAGTAACTTTCACTGTTTTCATCGGTGATTTGTTTGTCGGGAGCTTCCAACAAGGTTTCTTTCATTTCATGGAAAAGAACTTCCTTCTGATAATCATCAAATGACTTGGTGATATTTTCAGGTATATCTCTAGCAGTGAACTTAGCTGGTTCGGGATATTTAGTTGGTTCCTTGGATTTTACCTTGTATTTGGCTGTTATGTCCATCAGAGAGAATTTGGTCAATAACAAGTCATGAAGTTGATCACTTAAATAACGTCCAGCATAATGGGTTCTCATTGAGTTCCTAAGTAATGAAATTCCATCGATAACAGGCGTTACACTAAGGGTGTCATGTCCAATATTCACCACAAGACAGTTTGGTCTACCTTGTTGGAAAGAGACACAAGTTGGAGCTCTAGCAAGATAAAGAGCAGGAAAGTCGAATTTTTCATAAAAGGTCTCTATCATTGTTTGTCTTTGTTTGAAGGAACTCCAAATAGGCTCGGTTATGAAAAGAGGTTGTTCCTTATAGTCAACTTTCAATTCTTTATCGAAGTAGTGATGATACTGTTCAATAGCTGCATCCCAATCAACTATCACAGAATCCTGGAGAATTGGCTTTATATCATAATTTGGTCTCGGAACATGAATGGATTCGCCAAAGAGCTTCTTGGTTTTAGGTTCATTAGACTCTGCGTAATATGAAGGGGTGACTACTTTGGGAAAATCATCCCCGGCATATCCAATCCTAGTGGAACTGGATCCAGGATCAAGGATGATTGCATTGATTTCGTCACCTCCGTAGACTGTATTGTTGGAAGCCATGTTGATGAATGAAAAATGCGATCGAGTATTTTGAAGTGCGTAAAAGTCGTAGTTTGTGCGGTTGACAAAAGTGAAAAAGTGAATAAATTTATTTATTTGGTTTTATACTATTCTAGCTTCTGAGTCTAAAACGCTAACTAAAAATTGGACTTCCAATCTCTTTCTACCATCCTTAACCCAGTCGTCAGCCAATTTTCTTGGCCAGCCCTTTAAATTAGCAGCCTCTTCAACTGCAACATCCAAATCTCCTTTGGTCAAAGCAGAATCAATTCTACTAATAACAGATTGGATATCCTTACCTTCTGGCTTGGCTCCCTTGACTGGAAGCAATAATTTAGAGAAAACCATTGATGCTAAGTGTCCTAATAATCCAGCGTTTGGGGGCAATAAAGAAGCACTCGTCAATTCTGGAGTTAATTGTTCCCATTTGTACAATAATTGGGAGTTGGTCAAGATGGAATGACTTGATTCGTTGACAATCAATGGTTTCAAATCCTTCAATGTTAAATTAATAAGTTCGTTGTTGAGGGATCCAGCAACTTTGCTGATTTGTTCAAAGTATTGACTTAAGAGCTTTGGAGATTCGGTATCTTTCGAGGAAGCCAAAACATGCTTTAAATTAGAAATAGCTTTCAAGAACACAGCTTTATCATGATTGGCAACTAATTGAGATTCCAAGTTGACAGAAAAGTCTTCTAATTCTTTCAACTTTTGGTTCAATTGTTCTAATCCAGCTAATCTACCGTTTCTTTCTTTATCAATACTGTCTTTGATCAATTTTTCAAATTTCTTTGTTTGTTCCACTCTAACCATTGATACAGCATTAACAGCAGCTTGAGAAATGGTCTGCTTGGCAGCTTCGATCTCATGTTGTAATCTGTTGTTTAACTTAGTTTCCAATTGAGCCTTCTCTTGATTGAATTGATGTAACAAGGTCTCAGTCAATTCCAATTCTTTCTTGGTGTAAGAAGATAACAATTCGGTTTGAGAGTCTCTTAATTTGTTTTGAACTTCGGCATCAAAAGTGGAAGTCAACCCGTTGATCTTGGATGCCAATACACTAACATTTTCATTGATGGCTCTAACCAAAGAGTCCTTACCTGATAAACCCAGAGCCTCCACGTCGATCGATTTGATTAAATCGTTGAAAGACTCAATAGTTTGTTTGACAGAGTCATCAACAGCAGAGCTAATGTTTTTGTTTAATTTAATCAATGGTAAGTGTTCAACTGCCTTGTGCACAGCTTCGACTGGTTTTTGCAATTGTTGAGCTGGGGTAGCATCCTTTCCTAAAGCTGCAACATCAACTTCTTGTTTACGAGTGTTAAATTTATTCTTGGTCTCTTCAAAAATCTTTTCGCCTTTGGATGTAAATTCATTGATTTGATCTTTGGACTTAGCTTCCCATTTGGTAACCTTACTGCTTAAACTACTGAAATATTGCTTGATATCATCAACCAGGCCCTTCTCGATAAAGTCAATGACTTCTTCATAGTAAGGCAATTGTTGATCAATAACAAAGTCCATGACCTTGTCGTTCTTTGTGGCAGCATACAAGGTTCCCCCATATACTACACCAGCAAAAATAGCAGTTCTAACAAAGAGTTTGGTGAATGAGAACTTTTTCTTTGGTTCCGGCTTTGTAGCTTGGACCACTGGAGCCGACACTTTTGGAGCTGGTGGAGGTGCAGGAGTAACCTTTGTTTGGTTCAACCGTCTGACTGTCAGCGACAAGTAACGACGAGTTACAGAGACATTCAATGTCTTGGAATTAACTGAACGAATCATACTGGCGTGGTAATCCAATCAGAACGAATTTTGGAATTTTCACCGTCGCGCGGGCGTGCGGTTTGCTAAACTTTGGTAAACATTGAGTCTGCGCACAAACCTTGGAGTTCAATAGTTCCGAGACAATATCAGATTTAAGTATACGTAGCATGTCAATCGAACCAATTGCTATTTTCCCGCCTCATCCGGCCACTGCAAGAGCCCATTCTACCACCATTGGATATGATCGTGTCAATGGCAGAATCGCCTATGCCATGGGAAGATCGATTTTCGTCAAACCTATCGATCCTCAATCATCTTTACAAGCTTTCCAATTCACTAAACACACATCTCCAACCACAGTTGCTGCTTTCTCCTCAAATGGTAATTACATTGCATCAGGTGATGAAAGTGGAAATGTCAAAATCTGGGATACATCTGTTTATGGAGACAAAAACCCTTTGAAGGAGCAACCTGTCATTAAGAGCGAATTCCAAATCCTATCTGGCCCGATCAAGGCCATTGCTTGGGACGCCGATAATGCCAGAGTCATTGCCGTTGGAGAGGGAAAAGAGAAGTTTGGACACTGTTTTACGTGGGATTCAGGTAATTCTGTGGGAGAGATTCAAGGACATTCTGATGTAATTAATGCAGTAGACATCAAACCACAAAGACCATACCGTGCTGCTACCGTGGGTAATGACAAGGCATTGGTGTTTTACACAGGACCACCTTTTAAGTTCGACAAGAGTATCAGAGACCATCATAGTAACATCATTAGGGCTGTGAAGTTTTCCCCAGATGGGAAATACTTGGTATCGGTAGGATCAGATCGGTTGATCGTGATTTATGATGGAAAGACTGGTGACTTCATCAAAAAGATCGAAAATGCACATGAAGGAGGTATATTTGGTATTTCTTGGTATGATGATTCCTCCAAATTTGCTACTTGTTCAGGTGATAATACCGTCAAAGTTTGGAGCGTCGAATCCTGGGATTCTAACTCTTCTTTTAAAGTCGGAGACAAGGTTTCAGTTGAAAACCAGTTGTTTGGTCTCGTAGTTGCAGGGGAGCAAATCATTGCTTTATCATTGAATGGGAATTTGAACTACTTGGGTTTGGAGCAGCTGGTTATCAAAGGTCATCAAAGTGGTATCACTGCCTCCATTGTAATTGACCGGGCATTGATCACCGGAGGCGCCAACGGAAGTCTCTTGAAGTGGGACGGAGCCGTCCCAGAACTCATTGGTGATGGTCACAGCAATTATGTGGTTGACATGGTCTATGATGAGAACTTATTCACCATTGGATGGGATGATAAATTGAAGGTATGGGATTTGACTAACAATAAGTTGGTGAAGGAATTCCAACTCGATAGTCAACCCAAGAAGCTTGTCAAAAGTGGAAATCAGATTGAGATCCTTTTTGAAAACGGAATCAAAGTGTACGCCGACGGAAAGGTCACGGACGGCTTTAACTTCAAGTACGATGCGAATGATGTTGATGCCTTAGCTGATCAATTACTTATTACGAACCTCAGTGACAATAAGATCCAGGTCACCAATATCAACTCGACTGGAGTGGACTCGACAGAGCTCAAGTTCGATGCCATCAGAGGAGCCCCTTCGGTGGTAAGGGTTTCACCCAACGCGAAGTATATCGCATTAGGAGATTCGGCCGGAAAGTATATAGTTTACAATGCTGACGGAACTGTCAAAACCTCCAGATGGGTTTACCATACAGGAAAAGTTGTCGATGCCAAATGGAGTAATGATTCTAAATACTTATTGAGCGGGGGGCTTGATAGTTCTATCATCGTCTACTGCATCGATAAGTTGTCCAGAGTGTTGCAGTTACCATTGGCACATCAGTCAGGTATTAGTAGTGTAGAATGGTTGGACTATTCAGAGGGAACCATTGCAACTACTGGATTTGATGGAGCTGTCAAAACGTGGAAGGTAGATTTATCTGTATTTCAGTAAATAGTCACATACAAACTTTATGAGGTACGACACGAAACACGGCGGAACATGACATGATTCAATGACCCGTCAAAAAAAAAATTTTGACACATGGTGCTTATGCAGTGCTCAAACTAATTAGGCCCGAGTTACGCCAAAAACAATTGGTTGGAGGTGCGGGAGCCTGCCGGAGATTTTTCCAAAAACCCTTTTATCGCCGTAATGAGCCGTACAGCTTACATTCACCATATCAAAAATTGCAAATCTTATAAAGCAAGCGGATTTTGACGTAAATTATTTTGCCGTATTCAAATTATCGAATAATGACGGATATTGAAGCAAATACGCCTCCACTACAGAGGAGACTTTTCACGTTTTTGCTTAACAAGAAGGTACCGGTGGTACCTAAGCAATCAGATCGGAAATTTCATCCAGAGAAGCTGTCTAATATTATTCTGACATTAATGTTCTGGTGGCTCTTACCATTGATGAGAGTAGCGTATAAAAGAACCATTCAACCGGAAGATATGTATGTTCTTACAGACAATTTGAAAGTGGATAATATGACAGAATCCTTCAATGCTAACTTTGATGCGGTGCTTGCTGGTGCCAGACGTAAGCATCTTGCTAAGAAGTTGAAGGAGAGAAATGAGACCACAACGTCGAAGACCTATGAAGAAGATATGGAGGATTTCCAGGTCCCTAAATATGTGACGCCTTTGGCTGTTTTATTGACGTTCAAAATTAATTATTCCATTGCTTGTATCTGTTTAGCGTTTGCTCAATTGTCGCAAACTTTGAATCCATTGCTTATTAGGAAGTTAGTGCAGTATGTGGCATTGAGAAACTATGGAATTGACGAAGGTATTGGTAAAGGTGTTGGATATGCTCTTGGTGTGACTGGGTTAATTTTTGTGAATGGTGTAACCATGAACTTTTCGTTTTATAAGTCCATGAGTGTTGGAGCTCTTGCTAAGGCGGTTCTTACAAAGTCGATTTTGGAAAAATCTTTCCGTTTAGATGCAAAATCAAAGCATGAATTCCCAGTGGGAAAGATCACTTCTATAATGGGTACAGACTTATCAAGAATTGATTTTGCTTTGGGTGTGCAACCATTCCTTGTGGTATTCCCAGTGCCAATTATCACTGCGGTGGTGATTTTGATTGTCACCATTGGACCATCTGCATTAGTTGGTATTGGGCTTATGTTAATATTTATGGTGATTATGGCCGTAGGTACTAAATTTGTTTTCAAGTTCAGAAAAACTGCCAATATTTTCACCGATGCAAGAGTCGATTACATCAAAGAATGTTTGAACAACTTGAGAATGATCAAGTTTTACTCTTGGGAGCCTCCTTACTTCAAGAGCATTTCCGAGTCAAGAACAAAGGAAATGAACATTGTGTTTTTCATGTCAAGTATTAGAAATCTTATTACATCTTTTGCTATGAATATGGCATTGTTATGTTCATTGTTCACATTTATCGTGTTATATGCTGTCAGAGGTATTGATAGTGCTGCTGATATTTTTTCTTCCCTTTCGATTTTCAATGTTTTGACTCAAGTCTTCTTTTTGATTCCAATGGCATTGGGAGCTGGATCGGACGCTCTTGTGGCTTTGAATAGAGTTGGCTCTTTGTTGAGCAGCTCAGAAGTAAACGAAAATGAAGTTTCAATCAGTGTCACTGACGAGGAAAAGCAATTTTTGAATGAAAAGAATATAGCAATTAAGGTAGAGGAAGCTACTTTCGAATGGGAAACATTCGAAGACTCTGAAAAGTCTTCAGTACGGAGTTCTAAGGACCAAGAAAGTGTGACTGAAAAACAAAAATCTGTTTCTTCTTTGGAGCAAACAAGTTTTGCTGGATTAAACGACATAAGCTTTGAAATCAAGAAAGGTGAATTTTTGGTTGTCACCGGTCTCATTGGGTCTGGTAAATCATCTTTGTTGAATGCTATTGCTGGTATGATGAAACGTTCCAAGGGATCTGTACTTGTTAATGGATCATTGGTATTTTGTGGTCAGCCTTGGATTCAAAATGCAACCGTTAAAGACAACATTACTTTCGGTGGTGAGTTTGATGAAGAGAAGTATTCCGAAGTTATATATAGTTGCTCCTTGGAAAGTGACTTGGCTATTTTACCTGCAGGTGATAGGACTGAAGTTGGTGAAAGGGGTATTACGTTATCTGGTGGTCAAAAGGCACGTATTAATTTGGCTAGGGCTATTTACTTTGACAAAGATATAGTTTTGCTTGATGATGTTCTTTCAGCTGTCGATGCTAGAGTCGGTAAACATATCATGCAAAATTGTATTATGGGAATGTTGAAAGAAAAGACAAGAATTTTGGCAACTCATCAACTTTCTTTGATTGGTGAAGCTGATCGTATTGTTTTCTTAAATGGTGATGGGACCATCTCTATTGGAAGTCAAGAGGAATTGATACAAACTAATGAAGGTTTTAAGAAATTGATGGCTTTCAACCGGGTAACTGAATCTGCTGAAGAAGAAGAAATCGAGGAAGAGATTGAGGAAATACAAGGAGAGGCTAAAGTCGATGACAAACTCGTTGCAAAGATTGAATCTCATACAACAGCTGTCTCTAAAGCTGAAACCGATACTGATGAAGAAGCACAACATAAAGAGTATAATACAGACAAGGCAGCTGATGGAACATTGATCTTACTGGAGAATAAAGCAGTCAATGGTGTTGGTTTCGATGTGGTGATAAGATATTTCATTAACGGTTCAGGAAGCTTACCCCCATTAGCTATGCTTATATTGTTGGTCTTGAATATGTGCTTAGCCACATTTGCTTTCTTCTTCACAAATACGTGGTTATCCTTTTGGACATCTAGAAAGTTTGACATTTCTGATGGAGCTTACATTGGTGTTTACGTTACTTTGACTTTCAGTTCCTTATTTCTTTTTACCTTTGAATTCATATTGATTGGCTTCATCACTAATAGAGCATCAAAGAACTTGAATATTAAAGCAATCCAAAAGGTCTTATATGCTCCAATGTCATTCATGGATACAACTCCAATGGGAAGAATTCTTAATCGTTTTACTAAAGATACTGATATGTTAGATAATGAAATGGGAGAACAAGTTCGTCTTTTCCTTTTCACCTTAGGTAATCTTATTGGTGTTTTCGTTCTTTGTATTGTGTTCATGCCTTGGTTTGCAATTGCAATTCCCATTTTTGTGTTCTTGATTGCTGCTTTTGGTAGCTTTTACTCCGCAACTTCTTTGGAAGCAAAGAGATTGGAGTCAGTTCAGAGATCCTTTGTGTACAATAACTTCAATGAAAGTTTAAGTGGAATGAACACTATAAAATCATACAATGCTAATGAAAGGTTCTTTAAGATTAATTCCGATAACATCGATAGAATGAATGAATGCAACTTGATCTTTTTAGCTGCCCAAAGATGGTTGACTGTCAATCTTTCGGTCATCTCAAGTTGCTTTTCTTTAATCATTTCAATGCTTTGTGTGAATAAGGTTTTCGGGATTAGTGCATCTTCTTCTGGTTTATTACTATCTTACACTTTACAAATAACTACAATCCTTACCATGTTTATGAGAAATTACACTCAAGTTGAGACTGGAATGAATTCCGTTGAAAGAATGTGTGATTTCGCTTTTGATTTGCCCCTTGAGGCACCTTATGAGATTGCTGAGAAAACCCCAAATCCAGAATGGCCTAAGAATGGACAAGTGAAGTTTGAAAATGCTTCAATGGCCTATAGACCTGGATTACCTTTAGTATTAAAAAACCTTGATTTTGTTGTACAATCTCAAGAGAAAATTGGAATTTGTGGAAGAACAGGTGCTGGAAAATCCTCCATTATGTCTGCTTTGTACAGATTATCAGAACTTTCTGAAGGAAAGATTTTCATTGATGGAGTCGATATCTCCGAAATTGGTTTGAAGGATTTGAGATCTAAACTTTCTATTATCCCTCAGGACCCGGTATTGTTTAGAGGTTCAATTCGTAGAAACTTGGATCCTTTTAATCAAAGTTCCGACGTTAAATTATGGGATGCTTTGAGAAGAGCAGGATTAATTGACGGTGAAAAGCTTGAACAAGTCAAGGTACAAACCACTGGCGATGAAAACTTGCACAAATTTCATTTGGATCAAATTGTTGAAGACGATGGTTCTAACTTTTCTTTGGGGGAGAAACAATTGATTTCATTTGCCAGAGCTTTGGTTAGAGAAAGTAAGATCTTAATTTTAGATGAGGCTACCTCGTCTGTTGATTATGAGACTGATTCCAAAATTCAAAATACCATTGCACTGGAATTCAGTTCTTGTACCATCTTATGTATTGCTCACAGATTGAAGACCATTATAAATTATGATAAGATTTTAGTTCTCGATAAGGGAGAGGTCAAAGAGTTCGATACTCCATGGAATTTATTTAACACCAATAACAGTATTTTCCAACAAATGTGCCAAAAGTCTTCCATTGTGGCTGAAGATTTCCAACATTAATAGACGTTTATAATGAAATAACTAATATTTAATAATTTACATATAGAACTCAAAAATTGTAGATAAAAGTCAAATTTTTGTAGTAGGAACATTCACTCTATAACTGCTTCTTCCTGCCAATGGCGTTTCAAGTCCTCTGCTCTAAACTTCATTTGCCAGCCGGTGGTACTTTCAATCCTACTTAACAATTCGAGGACAATCTCATGTTCTTGGTCACTACTCAATAGCTGACCTGCGATCCAAAGTGGTTGAAGTGCATTATTCCAACATCCATGATGTTCATTATGGAGACTAATAGCACATATCTGTTTTGCATGCCATATAGGAGACTTTACATGATCCAGACTCATGATTTTATGGAGTCTTGGTTTATTTTGGGTCAACAATATTATCGACATATGGTATAACTGGTTTGCCGATATTGCAGGACCATTTACATAAAGTATTCCTGGGAATGGCGAGGCATTAAACGTGTAAATTGGTTTCAATTCACTCGGTCTATCTTCATGCCAATCATCCACTTCCTTCCATAGGAGCTTCCATTCCTTTTCATAATCATCTCGGCTTCCAGCTATCAAGTTTAATACCCGACTACATAAGAAAACCATATAATTAGCATACATATCTTCTCTATTGCCAAATTTAGTGAACGCTTCCTTCAGGTCATAAATATTACACTCATAGGGTAACCAGAACTTTGAAGGAATAATCGTCGATTGTTCTCCAATCACCGCTGAACTAACATCCATTCTAGCATAGCACCAGAACAAACCCCTCTCTAGCTCGTTGCTAAATCCAGTAATTCCATGGGTCTTGAACAATGCTGCACATCCTTCGAGATGGTATCTCCATTTTCGAGGCGAAGAAGACATCATTTCAAAGACACACAAAATCAAACAACTACTAAGAACTGCAATATCGAGTGTTTTATTAACAGTGGGAATCAAATGTTTCAAGGTCTCTTCATACAATTTGATGGTTATCTGTCTAGAATAGCTTGCTTGTGTTTGTTCTTTCTGTCTTGAAGCAATAGCAAATATGGCATTCACAAGAATACTACTCTTAGAAGCAAGGTGGGGAATTGTTGTTCCAAATTGCTTGGTTGAGTCAAACATATCTAGCCATGGTGCCACTTCGTATAGATAAGTCTTGTACAACAGAATTTTATCAATTCTACTGATAGACCTTGGGTTTTCTGGTGATGTCGAAGACGACTTGTCGTGGTATGAAGAATTATCATGGAAATCTTGATCCTCTAGCATGTCCTGTAAGCTCTTCTCTGGGTATTTGGCATTAAAAAATTCGGGTGCTGGAGATTCCAAGATATTTTTGAACTCAACTGAAATGTCATTATTTGCTGATGATGAAGTAACTACATTTGTAAACATGTAATCACGGAATGTTCTATGTAACTGGGAATAATCCCAAAACGGGGCCATCAAAGTTGTAGGGTCGTCTGTCTTTGGAGTTTCGGGGAGTAATGGAGGAGACGTTATTTCCTCTTGTGGTATTTCTCCCGTTATGTTTGAAGATAAATTTGAGGGCAAGCGGTCTGTCATCCTATTTGGTAAGTCTGTGGGCATGTTTGTAGATAAATCAGTGGATAAATTGGATTCCATCGAAGGTTCTGAGACCAAATTTATCAAATTCTGGAGTTTAGGAGACCTGGAATCTTTTAAAGAGTTCGGGGGGGACTGAACAATACTAATGGAAGCATCTGGAGATTTCAAGGTCTCCTTTAGTCTGGTTGAATAGGTTTTTAGACTGTCTCCATCGTCCGACTTTTGGATTTTGATCACTCTGAACGACTCGGGCGTTACCGTTACCTTATTACTTGGCCAAGTACATGATTCATTTCTTTTTGTACAGAGACTACATTGAGGCTTTGTCTCGTCACACTTTTTGTGCTTTTTTCGGCAGTTAAGACAACCAGTTCGACACCTTACTTGTTTCATGGAGGCCATGTTTTGTGGGGTGAAAAGTTGGGGCCGCGAAATTATTCGGAGATCTTCAATCAAACTCGTAGTAACGAACGGTAATTCCGAAATAACTGTGTCTGTCAGTGTTCGGTGATTATTCGATTCAGATATATAGCTATGTTCTGTGTGATTAATACCGATACTTCGGACAAGTAAAATTGGAATTTGTTGTTTGTTTCTGAAAATCAGGAAGTTTGTTTCTGAAAATCAGGAATCTGCGAAAATTACAAAAGCTGCAAACTGCATTTCATACCGAGTTTATATGAATATGAGGCGTTTGAATGATATTATCTAAATTGAAAGACGGGTAACTATAAAAAATAAAGGAATACCTGTGGCCATCTTCCCCTCTTGTAGGAGAACATTATAATTAAGAGTTCTATCTTTGATTTAGCTGTCTATAAGCAACTAATTATTAAACAGATAATGCTTATATTGAATAGCACAAAGCGTTTCTGAACACCATCAGACTGCAACTTGCACCTACAAGTTATAAACTAGACTATTGAAGAAAATTGTGTATTCAAAAAGGAATAAAAATGTGCATCATAATGGCTGCAAAAGTTTACAAAGGGATCTATAAATCAACAAACTCAAACCTCAATTGGTCGTCGGTCTTCCAATCTTTCAAATAGCTTTCAACTCTACCGGTGATCGTTTCGTCATATCCAAAATATTTATAAGCTCTGGTACCTGGTAAAGACTTACCGAAGGTTTTCATATTGATGCCTGCAGTGGCATATCTTTCCCAACCATTGACGGCATAAGCTTCGATCACAACTGCTGGCAATTTACCTCTGTTTAAGAGCTTTCTCTTATAATCAGCAGGCTGTTGTTCAAATAATCTTTGGCAAGGGAAGGAAATAACACTAGCACTGATACCCTTTTCTGCTAATTCATTAGCAGTATTGACTGCAAACTCCATTTCAGATCCAGTAGAAATAAGTAAGATGTCAGGGTTTTTGGCTTCAATGAATAAATATGCCCCGAGCTTGACACTGTTTCTTTGAGAATACTCTGAGAACTGTTTGAGGTTATGTCTTGAAAGGGAAATAATCAGTGGATTCTCTTTAGCAGAAATGGCATATTCCCATGCACCTGCCACCTCGTTGGAATCACAAGGACGAATATACAAGATGTTTGGCATAGACCTGTATAAGGCTGGAAGGGCAATAGGTTGATGGGTTGGACCATCTTCACCAATTCCAATAGAATCATGAGTTGCCACATGGATTACTTGAAGCTTCGAAAGAGCTCCGTAACGAACAGCAGGTGCAGCATAAAGGTAAAACATAAAGAAAGATGAGGTGACAGGAATAAATGTTCCTTGACTGTAAGCAGCAATACCATTAGCAATTGCAGCCATTGCATGCTCTCTGACACCGTAATGAATATATCTTCCTGAATAGTCACCGTTTATGCCACAAGTTGGCTTGACATCTGGGGATTGGAAGTCCTTTTTACCCTTCCAAATCAAATTGACAGAAGGTGATAAATCGGCGGTTCCAACCATGAACAGGTTCACATTCTTGGCCAATTCATTAAACACCAAACCACTTGACTTTCTAGAAGCTGTTGGAGTGGATGGGAATTGATCAGGAATGTGACTAGCCCAATCATTAGGAAGTTTACCTGCAACCCTAAGGGCGAATTCTTTGGCAAGATCTGGGTATTTCTTAGCATACAGTTCAAGTAATTGTTCCCATTCTTGTTCAACTATTTTACCTCTTGGAACAATATCGCTAAAGAAGTCATACACATCTTGAGGAACAGTACATTTATCGTGCTCGAATCCGTACAACTCATGTAACTTATCAACCTGGTCTTGTCCAAAAGCAGCACCATGAGCAACGGCTTGTCCTTCAACGTCAGTATCAATACCAATTCTAGTGTAAACGATGATTAAAGTAGGCTTCTCTGCAACCTTTGCTGCCTCAAGAGCTTCAATAATACCATCCACATCATTGCTTCCGTCTTTTACCTCAAGCACCTGCCAGTTGGTGGCCTCAAACTTCTCACGAATATTCTCAGTGTTGGTCAAGTCAACACTTCCATCACAAGTGATTTGATTGTTGTCGTAAATCACAGTCAAATTATTTAATCTTAAGTGACCTGCAAGGGATATGGCCTCAAGTGAGACCCCCTCCTGTAAGCAAGCATCCCCCACCATACAGAAGGTATGGTTGGAAACAACCGGGAAATCAGGACGATTATAAGTAGCCAGTAAATTTTTCGCAGCAATTGCTAAACCTACCGCATTGGAAATACCTTGTCCCAAAGCACCAGTGGTAACCTCGATTCCAGGAAACTCATTCTCTGGGTGTCCTGGACAGTAAGAATCCAAGTTCGGAGAATGGTAGCTCTTCAATTGTTCAAGTGTCATATGTTTGTAACCAACAAGATGTTGGAAGGCATACTGGAAAAGACAAGTATGGCCATTCAGCAACACAAATCTATCTCTGTTGAAATAATCTGGATTTGATGGGGAGTACTTCATGATGTACTTGAAAAGTGCAATACCAATGGCAGCCATATCCATGGCCCCACCAGGGTGACCTCCATTGAATTGTTGGACCAAATCAGCGATGAGCACCCTAAATACTTTAAGCACGTATTGATGCGTTTGAGTGTTGTGGGTAATTGTCATATCGATGGAGTAAAAATGTTTGCATTTTGGAAGAGGGGTGCCTGTTCTTATAAGTTACAACGAGATTACTCCGGAAATTGGTCCTGAAGCGATGGATGTGGTGGTGATCGGTTAGCGATGGAGATAGGCTCGCGGTAGGCGGTAACGACGCGCGTTAGTGATGTTCGAGCGGGTAGACATTGCCACATTGGGTCGCAACCAGTCCCCAGTATCCCCACCTTTTGAGCCCCACTCCCATTGCGACAAAAGCCTAAAACCTCATGATTCTGAGTTCCTGATCTTCTTGTTACCGATGGCTGCAAATCAAAAAAATATTTCTGTAACTAGTAGAATTTGTAGTGTCCGAATAAAATATATTTTGTAATTAATTATACACTGTCACTATCGTTTTCCAAGTGTTCGACAAGGGCTTTTTCTCCCAGTTTTCCAGAAGAGCTTTCACTTCCTTCTTCTCCCATTGCCATTGATTTTGGCTTAACAAATCCCATAAACACAGTTCTGTGCTCCAGGAATAGTTCGTCGATTTTTTCAAGAGATAAATTCTTGGTTTCTGGGTAGAAGAAATAAAATTGGAAGATAAACAAGAAGTTGGTGATTACAAAGGGCAAATAACTCAATCCTTGTTTGTTGGCCTTGCTACCGGCTTCGATTAACGCTGGAGTGATTTCTACAACCACGAAGTTCCAAAGCCAATTGGCAGAAATTCCCAATGCAGTTCCCTTTGCTCTGTATTTCAAAGGAATAAGTTCTGGCACATATACCCATGGAATACAGTTACCTGAGGCACCGAAAACAAGTTGAAATATGAAAAAGAATGCCACGGCACCTTGAGCACACCTGGGATTATCTTTGAAGTTAAGAAGAATTGTGACCATCAAAAAACAGAAGAAACATCCAGCACTTCCAAATGCAAGTGGTAACCTCCTACCTAATTTATCTGCCAAGAATGAAGGAACAAATGAACCAATGGTGAAACAAATTACCGAAACTCCTCCCAAAATCATGGCCAACGTGTGTTCCAATCCGACTGAATCGGTCAAGACGGTAGTCATATAGTAGTTAATCACATTGATACCAGACCATTGTTGAGCAAACATCGACATATAAGATAAGAAAATTCTATATCTAGTTCTAGCGTGATCAGCCTTCAAGATTCCCTTCCATGAATTATCACCCGAATTCTCAAGAGCAACTGCTTCTTCAATTTCTTGAAAATTACGCAAAATATCTGGATGGTCTCTTGCTTTACCAAAAACATATGAAAGCATATCCAAACTCTCTTCTTTCTTCCCCTTGATGTATAAATATCTTGGAGATTCGGGCACCGTGAACGTAAGGGCAAACACTCCCATAACAAAAATCGACTGGATGGCAAGAGGTACTCTCCAAGCGACTGGGGATTTAATATAAGAAAATCCAAAGTCCATGAAATACGCAAACACTAAACCAATACCAACAAACAAGGCTTCAGAACAAACCAATCTACCTCTTAAATGTGCTGGTGCTAGTTCAGATTGATACATAGGAACTGAACTGGTTTCCATACCAGTTCCTAAACCAGTGATAAATCTTCCTACCATTAAATGTGGAACGGAATAGGCTGTACACTGTAAAGCTACACCCACCATAATAACCATCATAGCCAATGCAATTGTCCTTCTTCTACCCAAAATATCACCGGTAAAAAAATTGACAATACATCCAAAAAAACATCCCAAAGTATAAATCGATACAATAAAACCGAGCCAACTACCAGTTGGATTACCGAACTGTGCCAAAAAATCTTTACCAGTAATAAGAATTCCAATAATACCTTGTTCTACACCAAAAAGAATAAATGCTAATTCACAAGTGGCCGTAATAGCTACACTTACAGGCTTACCAGCCCCCCAGATTTGAAAATATTTCATGATGCAATTATCCACAAGGAAATTGTCTAGGATTTATTGTTGTATTTATGGTTGGTTTGCAACAATATGCGGCTACCTCGATAGATCACGCAGTTGGTGGGGTATGTGTCGGCTGTCACATACCTATTAAGGGAATCTCCACATTTCACACCTTGGGGTAGAGTGCCTAAATACAGGAGTAAGGGTGTTAGAATCACGTATTGCGAGATGGCCCCTGTATAGTGGTCGGCTCCTGGTAGGACCATTTCTCGGCAGTCGCTTATTGGAGTATTTCTTAGTTTTCCGGGGTAGTCCCACCTGCGGTGCTTCAACTGGCCGAGCGTTCTTAGAATTAATCCCGGTGCGAGGGTGAGCGTGTCCCGCAACACAAACCTCAGATGCTGTCGCACCGTTGCTAGACCTTGCTGCAAACATCCATGTTTTTGGATTTAGTAATCTTGTTCTTCCAGGCTTGATTCCAAAGAACAATATGGTTCCAGCTGAGGCTTTGAGTGTTGGTTAGAATAGCCAGTGCATTTGAAGGTTAGAAGGGAATATGTCTGGCAAATCTTAATTCTAGCGAAATCAATGACAGTTGATTCAACCCCTGTACACCTAAAGTTGCATTACAGATAACACATCCCCTAAAGTGAATGCAAATGTTTGGTACATTGCCTTAAAACGCCAGATTTATACAAATTATTTGGCCTCAAGTATTGACAAGTTTACGTTACGGGATCTCAGCTCCGGAAAAACAGGTACGGCGTTGCGAGTAGTTTATTCGAGATCGTCAAAAGCAAATACTGGCCAATCAAGTAAATGGACTCAAACGGTGATAAACTATGTGGTTTGAAGTTGTAAAGTGGAGTCTGTAGATCAAAATGTTGTGCAATCTTGGAATCAAGGGGCCATTGGATGGGTGAAGATGTTTCAGCCAATGGTTGTGCAATTGTGCGTGGGCGAACGTCGATTTATTGACCTTTCATAGTCCTTCATACCTTCAAACACCACTGACACATCTTCTATATGTACGTGGGGACGGGCACATGAATCGTTAACTTAACTAACCCGCTATATTCGAACCCTAATAAGGAATGTCCAACCTAATCAGTGTCGCGAGGTTCTTATCAGTTGCACAAAAAGAAATTTTTCGCCCGATGGGATATTTAATGGTTTGACAGCCAAAGTTTTATATTTAAGTCAAACAAGTGTCACACTACAGAAAGCATACACAGTCTCGGTACAACTATATATTGCATGGATACTTTTAAGGGATGGCTATAAACGACAGATATAGCTCGGGATTTATTCCTGGAACCTTCAACATTTATACTCAACAAGGTCTTGGAAAAGAAGATGGTGATGTTACTGACAATAAGTTAAAAATGGATGGTGATGTGATTTTGGTACCACAGCCTTCAGATTCCATCAATGATCCTTTAAATTATTCGAAGACCAGAAAGTTATTAAACTTTTTCATTTTGGCGTTTATTACAGGGTTTACTGCTGCCACTTCCAATGATGCTGGAGCAACGCAAGATAATTTAAACGAGTTATATGGAATCAGTTATGACTCCATGAATACTGGTGCTGGAGTTTTGTTTATTGCTATTGGAACAAACACATTTTTGTTGGCACCGGCTTCAGCTTTATATGGACGGAAAATATCGTATGTTATTTGCATTTTATCTGGTTTGGCTGGAGCTATCTGGCTTTCTCGTTCTACAAACACAAATGATACTATTTGGAATCAACTATTTGTGGGAGCAAGTGAAAGTTGTGCTGAAGCTCATGTTCAACAGAGTTTGAGTGATTTGTATTTCCAACATCAACTCGGTTCGGTATTGACAGTTTATATTTTGGCTACTTCCGTTGGGACTTATTTGGGACCTTTAATCGCTGGATTCATAACTGAATATTGTGGCTTTAGGTGGGTTGGATATATTGCAGCTATCATCTCGGTGGGTGTATTAGTAGTGATCTTCTTCTTTATGGATAATACTCAGTTTGACAGAGCTAAATACAATCGGAGCTTAATGGATAAAAGAGACGAGAATATAGAGTCAAAAAAAGACAAAGAAAATGATGATGAGGAACCTCGTATTAATGTCATCACCACATATCAAGAGTCTTTTGTTTCTGAAAATGGTGTTAATGAAAAGAAAAACTCATTTTGGTACGATAAAAAGTTAATCCGGAAAGCTCCAAACGTTATAGGCACCGGTGTGAAACAATACTTGAGATTACTATTGATGATGTTCAAAGTCTTCCTTTTTCCAGGTGTTATTTATTCGGGCTTAATTTGGGGTTTGCAGGATGCCTTATTAACCTTTTACTTGACTGTTGAAGACGACCAATACTATGACCCTCCTTATAGTTATGGAAACACCGGGGTGGCACTTATGAATGTTCCTTGTTTGATTGGTGCAGTTATTGGTTGTTTCTTCGCTGGTGTTATTTCGGATAAGTTCTCTCTTTGGATGGCTAGAAGAAATAATGGTATTCAAGAAGCCGAATCTAGATTATATTTCTTGTTCGTTCCTGGAATCTTAAGTCCTGTTGGTCTTATTTTATTTGCTGTTGGTACAGACCAGCACTGGCCATGGTTCCCCACCTACTTCGGTTTAGTATTAATTGGATTCGGATTTGGTGCTGCTGGTGATGTCGCCATGGGTTATCTTATGGATGCATATCCTGATATGGTCATCGAAATGATGGTTGGTGTTTCTATAATCAACAACTATATTGGAATGATTTTCACATTTGCATGTTCTCCATGGTTGGAAGCTATGGGAAACACCAAAACCTTCATTATTCTTGCAGTAATTGAATTTGTTGCATCCATGTTTGCTGGAGTCATGATCTACTACGGTAAAAGCATCAGAATCAAAACTACCAAATGGTATTTAGATTATTGCAGAGCCAGAGATGGTATATAATATCTTATGTATTAATATAAAAGAGTCACCTTCGACTCGAACTTCTATAAAAACCCTCTTCTATGATAAAGAAACATGAACTCCATCCCTTAATTTCATTGTAGCATTGGCCAGAATTCTTGGAGGATATTCGGTTTCATAGCTCTTAATGTTTGGAAATAACTGGGCAATTCTTAATATAGTATAAGAAGCTTCAGCAACGGCAAATTGCAGACCAAGACATATTCTTGGTCCAGATAAAAATGGCATGAATGCTCCTGGATTCTTGATTGTGGCCCATCTAGCAGGATTAAATTCATCAGCATCTTTTCCATAGAACTTTTCAGATCTTTGTAAAGCATAAAATGACATGTAAACAGCTTGACCCTTCTTCAAGAATACCTTACTTGTACCATCTGGTCCACCACCAGTTGGCAATGTAGTGTTCTTTTTTGCACATCTAAAGTTTTGGGGAACTGATGGATATAATCTCAAACCTTCATTTATGGTCCATCTCAAGTAATCACATTTCTTCATAGATTCTATAGTAATATCGTCGAGACGTGCGTTTTCACCATCTCCAAAATGTTCATAAACATCTTGCTTCAATTTTTCATAACAGTCAGGGTTTCTAGCTAACTCCAACATAACAGCAGAAATCAATGCAGATGTAGTGTTTCTTCCTGCTAACATTATATTAGTTAAATGGTCATGGACTGCTTTTCTGTTTCTTGTAATTTTAACAAGCTCATATAAGAAAGTATAATTCTTTTTAGATTTGTCCTCTAATTCCTGAGGAGTTAAGTCGAGTGCTTTTTGAACGAAAGTTGCAGTGAAGTTATGTATAACATCAAGACATTCTCTAAAGTCACGAGGGTTATAAGCCCAATAAAGACTTTGAAGAAGACTTCTGGCAAAAATATATTTTTGCACTTTGTTAAACGCAGACTCAAAAGTATATTTTCCCATTTCATAATCATTCTTGGTCAATGAACCAACAGACTCGCCAAATAAGAAATCAGTGGATGCATCCAATGTCAACTTCAAGAAGAGCTCTTGGATATCAAATACTTTCCCATTGAATCCCTTGATCTGAGTAGCGAAGTTTTGAATATGAGTTTCCAAGTGTTTTAAGTCTCTTATTTGTTCTCTCACAAACTGTGGTCTTAAAGCTTCTTTTGCAGCTCTCCAGTGTGGCCCTTCAGTTGCAAATATTCCATCTCCCAATAAAGGCTTGAAAGCTGCATGTCTGTAACCAATGGAAAAATCATTGAATTGGAAGTTTACAATGGCCTTGATGTTTTCAAGATTGCTTGTGAAAACCAACTCTCTTCCTATGAGAGTTCTGCTCACGGTCTCGGAGTTTTCCATAAACATCTTCCGTTGTTCTTGTAAATCGATACCATTATTTCTATCTTCAAAAAGCTTTATGGCATGCCAAATACCGAAATAATCCTGTTCTATTTTGGGAGCTGGAGCAGAGTTCCATTTTTTGGCAAGATACAAATTGTATAATTTTTTAATCACAACTAATGCAATTACCACCAATAAATAAATTCCGTAAATCATGAATAAATAAGATCCAAAAAAAACCGTTGGAACATAACTGGGAGAATAGGTCAATTTATGGAGTTTATAATTATAAACATGGTCAAGTTGTGAAGGCAAGTTGGTCTAAATACCCGAAAATAAATTAAAAAAAAACCATGTATAGGACGGCGATCTGAGATCAGATCTCAAGGTAGTGCGACCACAAATTACTTGAAATAGAATAATTGGATTTTAACAATAGAATAGGCCTGGTGAGAAAAATGCGGACTATTCATTATTGTACATTGACAATTGCTCCAAGCGACGAAAGAACATGGCTAATATTTCTTTATTGACAGCAAAGGATCATCATCAGTTTGCTGAACCCTTCTTTGAGATGCCTGAGTGGTTTTAAATTCTGCAGTGATAGACATAAATCTTCAACAGACATGGGAGCCCTCTATTGGAAAATTAATGTCCATAACTGGACCGTCGTAAACTGATGCAATGTAACACAGTGTCACCGTAACGACCTTGGATCGCCAAGTTTGAAAATATAGTTAAACCACAATACCTCAATATTAACTGCAGGAACTCTTCTCCAACCGGTTGCCCCCCAAAGACATTAATGAAACAGATCGTCTGTGATAACTTCTGTTTACATGAATCTACAACTATCGAAGTGTCAGAGGTTGGAATTTAACTATTTTTGCGCTTTAGTTTATTGGTTACACAATTGACAGGGACCTAGGAGCCTCGGTGCAGCCCACGCCAGTGTGTATACACACACTCCCGTCCAACATATATCCGATGGACGAAGAGGTCTAGACACTTCAAATAGCAGCCCTTGGTTACGAATCATTATCTCTCTGTTGCACCGGATACTTTACAACTTAAAAGCTGTAAAGTTACCAAAATCTTGATGCAGGGATATTTTTTACTCAATTTTTTTTAATTGTTCTTCTTTGTGTGAAAAATTTCACCTTTCTTCTTTGGATTTCGCAACTACTGCCATTACAATATACTTGCAATAGATCTAAGATAGATTTCATCTCGACACACATACAAATGCATTACATATTTCCAGTTCATTGAGAGAGAGAGATAGGTTTATCTTTTACCCAATTTAACCTTTGCTTTTTATAGCAGTCTTCGAATGGCCGTCTCCGAGTTCGAGAAAGGCTTTCCTTTGGCTCTGAAAACCCATAGATTTCACTACTTTTTTTATCCTTCAACGAAATCATTGTTCAAATATCCCGATTCCTTTATTTGGGGTCTTGATAAGGATTTATAAGATCGGACAATTTGCAGGCGGAACTGCGACTTGGCAAACTATTTTGCAGCCTATGTTGAGACTGTAAATCTCGATCTATTTTTACCATACTAGACATCTGCCCAGGCTGTCTAGCTATTGACACCAATATGTCAAAGTCAGTATCGGAGGCTTTTCCACTTCAAGCCGCCGCGTAGATGATACGAACAATTATTGTGTCAAATGTTTGTTTCTAAATTCAAAGATCGGCTTTGTTCTTCTGAGATCCATCTCTTCCCTGATCTAATGTAATCAAGAATTATATTGTCTTGTCAGATCACAACTCTTATCTTGATGGTCCCTACAACAAAAATTCGGATAAGGAGGGGCAGCGAACTTCGAGCAACGCAAGAATCTGCCGATTGCCAACATGTTACACAGGATGTGTCGGTAATTCTAGTGTGATTTGAAAATATTATTCTTGGTGTTGGATGATGGGTAGCTTTAACCGGAAAAATCCTCCCATTTTATCTTATAACCCCTTTATTTTTAATGTCCATAAATTGTCTGGGCCTCCCCCAATTTTGCCAATTCTTGTGTTCAGGTCGGCTCCATTTCCAAGTATGAAGTTTCAAATTTGCGCTAGTTTTCCGATCTCCCAACAATTTGATCAATGAGGAGATTTGGCTCGTGTGTCTAACAGCATGGAACAATTACCTAGTTTATATTCCCTAAAATAGTTAAGTCTCCGTTTCAAATGGTGCCTCGCCTGTGTCAAATTTTACACAGTCGTTTCCACCATTTTAAGCACCCATGCATCGAACCCAGATTCCAATCCGCATTGGATAACTTGAAGCTAATAGCTTAAGGCCCCGCACAATAAAAAACAATTCCAAATACGATTTTACGCAATATTTGGTTTGGCGGCGGGCTTCGCCATCTTACTAAACGTGCGTCCGTATGTCAAACGGACGCAGGCGCTGGAGCTCGTCCGTTAGACTTCTACACTACTTTTCGCAACCGTCCGTCAAGTGAGTCATTATAACCAATTGGGACAGATACTAATAGGGCTAATCCATTAAACAACATCCAAATTTTGGATCTGATCATAGTCCTGGCCATGGTTGACACCAATAAACAGATGCTGGCATGTGTCGTGCTTGGATTTCGGGCACGGAAGCGGATTTATGCCGCGACCGCAAACGGATCCTAAAACAAAATTGACATTTTGTTCGGGCTTCAAAGGAGATAAACGGCATTATCGCGGAATGCGAAGGTAGCCGTTCAGTTTGTTAGTGATGCCCTGCAATCTAATCTATACGTCACAAAACTATAAAAATAACTTGATTGCCGCTCAATAATTTTAATCTTCATAACATTCTTTTATTGATGACACAACAACTGGCTTCAGGCCTTCAGCGAAGGTTTTTGACTCCTCTTCTATCTAAGAAGGTGCCAGAAGTACCTGATGAAGATGAGAGACCGATATATCCAGAGAAGTCTTCAAATTATCTAAGTCAATTATATTTCACTTGGATGCTTCCTGTTCTTAAGGTTGGTTACAAGAGAACTTTGGAACAAGATGATATGTTTGCTTTGACTGAAGAAAAGAAGGTGGAAAATATGAATGCCACCTTCCAATCGATATTTGCTGCCCAGCTTGCCAAAGCAAAAGCAAAACACATTGCAAAAAAATGTAAAGACAGAGGCGAAACTATTTCAAATTCTTCTGTTGGTCCAGAAGAAGACTTAGAGGATTTCAAGGTGCCAAAGACGGTCACTCTTGTTTCATTGTTTCTTACTTTCAAGGTGATTTATATGGCAGCTTGTGTTTTTGTTTTAATTTCGTCGTTGTCCCAATGTTTAACTCCACTCTTAACCAAAGAGTTAATTAAGTATGTCCAACTTCGTGCTTTAGATCTTGAGCCTAACGCCGGAAAGGGTGTAGGTTATGCCATTGGAACGATCTTGTTACTTTTGTTTGGTGGTTTAACTATTAATCATGGTTTTTTTAGAGGTATGATGGCTGGTGCTCAAATGAGGGCTGTTTTAACAAAATCTGTTTTAGAAAAATCGTTCAAATTAAATGCAAAGGCTAAGCATGACTTTCCTACCTCAAAGATCACCTCGATGATGAGTACAGATACTTCCAGGGTCGATTTTGCTGCCGCTTTTCAACCATTTTTAATCACATTCCCAATTTCTTTGATTGTTATTATTGTTATTTTAATTGTTAACCTTGGAGTCTCTGCTTTAGTTGGTATTGCATTCTTGGTTGTATTCTTGGTGGCCATTAGTGCCATTTCAAAGAAAATGTTTGCCATGAGAGGTAAGGCAACTATATTTACTGATTCAAGAGTGAATTACATTAAGGAAGTCTTAAACAATTTGAAAATTATCAAGTATTATTCTTGGGAAGAAGCTTACCATGAGAATATCTCGGGAGTGAGAACTAGTGAAATGAAAATTATCTATCTCATCCAAGTTTTGAGAAACATTATTACTGCTTCGGCTTTATGTTTGTCTATTTTCTCATCTTTGGTGGCTTTCTTGGTTTTATATGCTCTTGGGTCAAGCAAGAGAAATGCTGCCAACATTTTTTCTTCCATTTCATTATTTAATGTCTTTACGACTATGGTGTTTATGATCCCTATGGCTTTAAGTTCCCTTTCGGATGCATTGATTGCTCTTGAAAGAATTGGTAATTTTTTGGCTGCTCCTGAGGCTACATTAGAAGAAGGTAGAGTCCAAGCCTCACCGGAAACTGTCAAGCAAATGGACCAAGATGGTTTATCTGTTGCTGTTGATGGAGCCACATTCGAATGGGAAGTATTTGCTCAAGATGATGAAGAAGACGAATCTGATGATAAAGATAAAAAAGGTAAAAATGATAAAAAGTCAAAAAAATCAAATTCTGAAAAGGTTGAGAAAACAGTTTCGAAGTCTGATTCAGAATTTGACGAAACAAAGATCAAAACTACCAGTGATGGAGAAGCTTCTACTTTAGATTCTGAGGCATTCGCTGGCTTGAATGACATCAACTTAAGTATCAAAAAAGGAGAGTTCATTGTCATCACTGGATTGATTGGTTCTGGTAAATCTTCATTATTAAATGCTATTTCAGGTTTCATGAAGAAAGTGAAGGGTTCTGTTGATATCAACGGATCTTTAGTATTATGTGGTCAACCTTGGATTCAAAATACTACAGTCAAGGAAAATATTGTTTTCGGATCTGAATTTGATGAAGAGAAATATAAGAATGTCATTTACAGTTGCTCATTAGAAAGTGACTTGGAAATTCTTCCTGCTGGTGATAGAACTGAAATTGGTGAAAGGGGTATTACTTTATCTGGAGGTCAGAAAGCTCGTATCAATTTAGCTAGATCAGTTTATTCAAATCGTGATATTGTGTTGATGGATGATGTCTTGTCGGCAGTTGATGCTAGAGTTGGAAAGCATATCATGGAAAATTGTATGATGGGATTATTGAAAGATAAGACCAGAATTTTGGCTACCCATCAGCTTTCCTTAATTGGTTCCGCAGATAGAATTATCTTTTTGAACGGGGACGGGTCAATTTCGGTTGGTACATCCGAAGAATTGTTGAACTCTAATCCAGGATTTAACAATTTGATGACATTCAATACTCAAGTTGATGAAGACGAAGATGAGGAAGAGAACAGAGAAGAGCTTGAGCAAGAAGAGGTACAAGAAGAAGAACGTGAAATGATCCAAAGACAACTTACCAAAGCTTCTACCATGAATAATAATGTCTCCGTCATTGATGAGGAAGCGATTCATAAAGATTATAACCAAGACCAACTTGTTAGTGGTAGATTGACTGATGATGAGACAAAGGCAGTTAATGGAATTGGGTTTGGAATCTATGCGACTTATATTAAATTAGGTCAAGGTATTTTTAAGCATGGTTCTATCGTCTTTTTCATTATACTCTTCTTTACTTTGGCTGTTTTCTGTACCCTTTTCACAAACACATGGTTGTCCTTCTGGACTGAATACAAATTCAAAACTAGAAGCAATGGGTTCTATATTGGTATCTACGTTATGTTTGCCATCTTATCTTATTTGATGTCATTAGCTGCATTTGTCTTCCTTGGGTATATGAATAATCAAGCGTCAAAGACGTTAAACATTTTGGCTGTTCAAAAAGTTTTATATTCTCCTATGTCTTTCTTGGATACAACTCCAATGGGTAGAATTATCAGTAGATTCACCAAAGATACTGACGTTTTGGACAATGAAATTGGTGACCAAATGAGATTCATGACATTTGCATCAAGTAACATCATTGGTGTTATGATTCTTGGTATTATTTATTTACCATGGTTTGCAATTGCTCTTCCTCCTTTCTTCTTTTTAGTGTTTGTGGTGGCTGAATATTATCAATCATCGGCTAGAGAAATTAAGAGATTGGAAGCCCTTCAAAGATCTTTTGTTTACAATAATTTTAACGAAACATTGGCTGGTATGGATACAATCAAGGCTTACGAAGCCGGTCCAAGATTTTTGAAGAAAAATGACTATTTTACTGATAGAATGAATGAGGCATATTATCTTACTATTGCTTCTCAACGTTGGGTTGGTGTCAATTTAGAATTAGTGACCTGTCTTTTACCGTTGGTTATCACACTTTTATCTGTTTTCAGAATCTTCGACATTAGTCCTGCTTCTGTTGGTTTGGTTACTTCTTATGTCATTCAAATCACCGGTCAAGTGTCTTTCTTGATTAGAAGTTACACCCAAGTTGAAATTGAAATGAATTCTGCTGAAAGACTTTGTGATTTCGCTTTCGATTTGGAACAAGAAAAACCATACTTAATTCCAGAGAATGCTCCTCCTGCAGACTGGCCACAAGCTGGAGGTATTGAATTCAAGGACGTATCTTTGGCATACAGACCTGGTTTACCAATGGTTTTAAAGAACTTGAACTTCTCAGTCAAACCTCATGAAAAAATTGGAATCTGTGGAAGAACCGGTGCTGGAAAATCCTCGATTATGACGGCTTTATACAGACTTTCAGAGATGGATGAGGGTGATATTGAAATTGATGGAGTGGGTATTTCTAAACTAGGATTAAAAGATTTGAGAACAAAATTATCTATTATTCCTCAAGATCCTGTTTTATTCAGAGGTTCTATTAGAAAGAATTTGGATCCATTCGGACAAAGCTCAGACCAGAAGTTATGGGATGCCATGAGAAGAGCTGGTTTGATTGATGGAGATAAATTGGATGCAGTCATAAAACAATCCAAGAGTGATGAGAACTTATTCAAGTTCCATTTGGACCAAGCTGTTGAGGATGAAGGTTCTAATTTCTCTTTAGGAGAAAGACAACTTATTGCCTTAGCAAGAGCATTAGTTAGAGATTCTAAAATCTTGATCTTAGATGAGGCTACTTCATCTGTGGATTATGAGACTGACTCCAAGATTCAAGAAACAATTGTAAGAGAATTCGGTAACTGTACCATTTTATGCATTGCTCATAGATTGAGGACAATTATAAATTATGATAAGATTTTGGTTCTTGATAAAGGAGAGGTGAGAGAATTCGATACACCTTGGAATTTATTCAATTTGGATAACGGTATTTTCCAACAAATGTGTCAAAAATCCAAAATTGAAGCTGAAGATTTTACTAAAAAAAATTGATTATGTTGCTTCATTCTGTATATATTAATATCCCTGTATAGCTTTTATATTTAACTCTATGATTTTTAATTTGGCTGCGAAAAGAAAAATATATTTATTTCTGTACAACTTAACAAGATATGTTACCTTTAATATTATTAGTTTTTCCTACAGGTGTCTTTTCAGTTTATACTCCAGAAAATAACGATGATTGGACTACTCTTAGGCCATTGCTGCAAAGCAGTGGTACCGATACTCTTGACTTTAATTTCGGTATTGTTGTCACAACACTCAACGAGAATGGATCCACAAACATGAGAAACATGGAAACTAAAACTATTGACGACACAAACATTGGATACAAATCTCATGATAATCCTAATAGCATTTCCTCTTTAAAAGCAGTCTCTTGTACACAAGATGCCACTTTACTGATGAGTTTAACTGGGGGAATTTTAAGAGATTCAAGAAACAGAATTGGAACTATTGTTTCAAATAGACAATTCCAGTTCGATGGTCCAACTCCTCAATATGGTGCCATTTATGCCAATGGATGGAATGTTAATGGGTCTGGAAATTTGTCCTTAGGAGATCAATCAATTTTCTATCAATGTAAATCTGGAGAGTTTTTTAACCTATACGATCGGGATATAGCTTATCAATGTAACCCAGTAAACCTCCGTGTTGTTGGATTGATTAGCTGCTAATTGAATTAGTCATATATATTATAGCATATTTGAATATATAGCATAATTATCCTTTGTGGTTCAATAATACTTCATGATGTCCTCTAACAATGTTGGCTGCTTTGGGGACCAATTGAGTAATTCTCTTGTCTTCGAAGAATCAATAGGATTATTGAATGTGAAGAGATATCCAATAACTGGTGAAACTTTCTCTTTCATCTCCGAGGCAGGAATCGATCCGGTTGGGATGTTCTTTTTCTCGGATATTGCATTACATATGTCCTTTGTTGAAATACCTTGTTCGGCACAAGCAAGTAAAACAGCCCCTGGTTGGGCTTTTTCAATGGCCAATCTGTAAACTTCCGCAGCATCGTCACGGTGGACTGCTGGCCAGACATTTGAGCCATCATCTGGGTAGTATGCAATTCCCGAAGTTATGGCACGGTCAACTATATGAGGAATAAATCCATGGTCACCTTCACCATGAACAGTAGGAGCAAGTCTAATAGTAATAGCATGTACTCCTTTTTTAGCATAAGACAATGCCAATAAGTCTGTATTGCTTCTAGAAGGCCCATCAGTCTCCGTTAATTCAAAATCTTCGGTTGCTGGGGTAGGGTTTTGCATGTATAAAGTTCCACTGGTGTATATGAATAATTTGTTGGTGTTAACGTAAGCATCACCAATTGCTTTGACAATCTTACCGTCGAGAATAATACTCTCTGCAAACTTTTGGAAATCATGGATGAAACCTAAATGTAAGGTCCCGTCTGCATTTTTAGCAGCTTCCACAATAGTGTCAATATCTGTCAAGTCACCACGCACTACTTCAGCTCCCGCGTTCTTCAATTTTGCAGCCGAATTATCAGATCTCGCTAATCCAACAATTTCATAGCCATGGGAGATTAACTTTTCCACAACAGAGGTTCCAATGAACCCAGATCCTCCTGTAATAAACAATTTCATGATGTCTTGCTCAGTAAAAATTGAGAATATAGCTTGCCCTTATATATGCTAGAAACGGAGTTTAACGGCAAATAGCGCCTCCGGAGCTGTATACGCATTAGGAAATCGCGATGGAAACGGGCTTCGTGATAAAACCGTCCGATACTATCTCTTCCGCTACGCAGAAAATAATTCTACTTTAAGGCCCGTGGTTCGGAGACTTGACATATTGGGAGATCAAGGCCCCATATGGTACTTAGTTAGCTTCAATCGCTTCTCGGTTTCTTGGGTCATATTTTAATCAGAATATTCACATTCTGTACGTAAGGTTTTTGTTCAAAATTCCGTAAATTACTTTTGTGATTGGAACTGCTTTATTTAGATCGACGACGGTTTCTGAATTACTGCAATTGTTAGATAAATGATTCTCTGACTCTTCAAACATTTGCTGTATAACAAGTCCTAAAGAATCAAGACCTACTGAATCGATGTTTGTTCTACACTAAAACTAAGAGGGTTTGAGCGTTTATGAGTGGTTCTGATTCCTGGTTTCAATTGAAACTTCTTCTTTCATTTTCCTGAAACCAGGTGATTAATGCTTAAACTAGGAGATTGTGTTAAGAAGAAGCATATCCAATACAAACTTCATCAATTGGTGAATTATCTTGTGGTTCCTAGACCTGGCAAAGCGTTGACTCTGTATATCTGTTAAATCAGCGTCTGTCGAGTCCTGCCAAAACAAAGTTTCGCAGCCAAAGCGGAATAAAGTTTTTTTAAGAATGATTATGATAACTCATCCCGATGATGATAATTTATAAATTTGACTCATTTCTCTCAGAAACTGTACATTTGGTATTCTTAAAATCTAAGAAGAAACTTTTGTTAGGGACATGATGCAAATATTCTACTCCTTATATCTAAAATGATTAATCTTTTCAACTTTTGTTGTAGTTCTCAATTTGAGCCAAAAATTTTTACTTAAATTCATTCTATATGCATATATTGACTAAAATACATCGCCTAATTTCAATCTAGGCGCAATATTCATGGAAATTAACTCTTGGAACAAAAGTTTGGCAGCATAAGGAATAGTCATTTTGATAACATTTTCTGAGCTTGCACAACTAGTACACCAATTGTTGTGTCCCATGAGACCACATTTGTTACATACATCCACTTCAAAAGCATCGGATGAGATCATCAATCTTTCCAACAATAACTGAGAGGCTCCGTAAGCAATCACACAGTCTCTTTCCATTTCTCCCAATCTTAAACCACCGTCTCTAGATCTACCCTCGGTAGGTTGTCTGGTTAACACTGCTCTTGGACCTCTAGCTCTGGCATGCATTTTATCAAGAACCATATGTTTCAACTTTTGATAGTAGATTGGTCCAAAGAATATATAAGCTTGTAAACACTCTCCAGTGATACCAGAATAAAGCATGTCTTTACCGCTATAATTAAATCCATTCTTCACCAAGATTTCAGACATATCATGCAAATCAGAACCTCCAAAACAAGTTCCGTATTCCAAGGAGCCATTTAAGACACCTGCTTTTCCGCTAATTAATTCAATCATTTTTCCAACCGTCATTCTGGAAGGGAAACCATGGGGGTTCATAATGATATCGGGAGAAATACCATCATCGTTAAATGGTAAATCTTCTTGCTGTACAATAATACCACAGACACCCTTTTGACCATGTCTAGAAGAAAACTTATCACCTAATTCGGGTCTTCTTGTCTGTCTTAGAAGGACTTTTATTAATGCTTGGTCATTGTCACTCACGGACATCATGACTTGGTCCACATATGATGGTTCAGGTCCCTTATAATAAGCTGGCGTTTCTCTATGACTTTCAACAGGAACTTGATCGGGGCTAGCAGATCCATTTAACACTGAATCACCCACATTTGTTGGAACACACTTATTGACATAGATTTGACCGTTCTCAAGTCTCATACCGACCTCACCCAATCCATCAGGACCTAAGGCAGCATGCTGTGGAATAGGTTTATCATTTTCGTCGACTCTCATACCACTCAAGATATCTTTAGTATGATTTGGGTATCTCTTCAACGTGATAGTGTTTTTTCTCAATACCTGACATCTTCCGAAACCTCTGTCAATACTGGCCTTGTTCAATACCAAAGCATCTTCAATATCATAACCAGAATAAGACATCACAGCCACAGTTGCATTTTGTCCAGCTGGTAACTTATCATAATCGATCAATTCAATTGTTTTGGTCTTCACCATAGGTTGTTGGGGATATACCATCAAATACAAGAGGGTATCAATTCTTCTAAATTGATTATAAGCGATAGCACCAATTGCTTGCTTACCCATCGCACATTGATAGGTATTTCTTGGTGATTGATTATGATGAGGGTATGGAATTAATCCGGCCACTGCCCCTAAAACAGTGAATGGTTCAATCTCCAAATGAGTGATGTTTTGCTTAGAAGGGTCAGTTAAGTCTCTTTCATAAATAGCAATTAAAGAGTCATTTTCTTCGTTCACATCAAGGTACTCGACTAATCCATGCTTCAAGAAATCGTCAAAAGCCCAAACCCCTTGCTGTAACTTTAGCAAATGCTTTGCCTTTACCTTCGATTTATTGTTCTTATCCACAATGATTAATGGACGACAAATTCTTCCTCCATCAGTGGCAATATGAACAGCACGTTGATGAGTGTTGGTATAAATAGATATAAATGCCGATACTTTTCCTGTTCTTCTCAAATTACGGAAATCACCAACAAATTTAGCAGGAAATCTAGTAGTTCCAATCAAGGTACCGTTAAGGTAAATTCCATAGTTACCTTCTGAATGCAAAGTGGCAGAATCTACTTCAAGGATATCTTCACATCCCAAAACGAAACACAATCTTTTGACTGGATCTTCCTCATCATCGGTAGTGATGTGAGTCATTAAAGCTAAATTCTTTACTAAACCACAGGCTTCACCTTCAGGTGTATCAGATGTACATAACATTCCGAATTGAGATGGTTGCAAAGCTCTTGGTCCCGAGACCTTACGAGATTTTTCGAATTGAGATGAGATTCTGGTCATCATACCTAATGCCGAGATATAAGACAATCTTGATAAAACATGTGTCACCCCGGCTCTTTCCATTTTAAATCTTTTCAATGACCAATTACCCGTAGAAATGGCTCTGTTCATACCCATTGTAATATTATTGGAGTGGATATTAATGGACAACAATGCATCAAATTCTGATGCTCTACTAGGTTTCTTCAAGATCTTATCGATATTCGCTTTGAAATCAGAATTGAACTTCTTGAATAAATCTTCGAATAATAAGGACATCAATTGGCCGGCTAATTCCAATCTTTTATTACCCACGTAGTCCCTATCATCGACCATTTTTGGGTTCTCCATTGTCATTAAAACCCTTCTGGTCATCATAGCTATGTACAAAGCCTTCTCTCTGAATTGTAAATCAGAAACTGTGATATGAGCAATTATGGTGGTAGCAATAGCTTCTATTCCTTCTTGTAATTGGGACAATTTTGGAGCCCCTGCTCTTCTGATAGTTTTAACTCTTTTACCAACATAATGGAGAGCTTGTTTCTGTGTGAAAATTTCCAATTTGGCAGCTTCTTCGAAGTTGATTGCAAATAAATCTTGGTAATTAGGATCATCACCACAAATCAATTGTAAAATCTCAAGATCTGAAGTTATTCCTGCTGCTTTCAATATAATAACAATTGGTACATCTTCACTGATGGAGTTATGTTTCAAATAAATTTTGTCGTTTTTTGTAATAACATAAGTCTTGGATTTACGTTCGTGAGTAGAAGATGTGACAGACGCTTGAACAATTCCTTTCTTCTCGTCTGCCTCCACAATGATTCTATTCTTGGACAATTGTTCCTGGACCAAGATGACTTTCTCTGTTCCATTAACAATAAAATATCCACCTGGATCAAGTGGACACTCATCATATTTAGCCATTTGTTTCTCGTCTATACCATCTAATAAACACTTATTAGATCTCAACATAATTGGCATTCTTCCGATTTCCAAATCTCTGTGAATGATAATCTTTCTTCCTCTTGTGTACTCCACATCAACATAAATTGGAGCCGAATAGGTCAAATCCCTCAATCTACAGTCATGAGGTACTAAATTGACTTCTTTCGATGAGATCTTTGAGTTGGCATTAGATGATCTCTGACCTACACGGATATCGAGATACTTCAAGTAAAATTCTGGATCCACATCTGAAAGCACTAACTCATTGGCTTGAATAATTTTCTTCAAATCAGTGTCCACGAAATAATTAAATGAATCAAGATGCTGTTTCACTAAACCCTTCACTTTCAAGAAAGCAGGTAATAAATTCCACTTATCTTCAGCAGTATTGATCAGATCCAGAAGTTTTTTACCTTTATATACTTCTTTCAATAAGGGTTGAAATGCTTCATCGGTACCAATCAGTTTTCGGCTGATTTGGGAAGCTTTTCTTTTACTTCCCATTGCTGATGTCCTTACTAATAAATTTTTTCGAGATGGATTCTTCTCACGCTGGGGAAATTTTCATTTCGCGATGCTTACACAGTGAGAAGTGAACCTTCAACCATGTCTTCTGGAGACTTGTTTAAGGTGACAGTCATCAGCCACCTTGAAAGTTTGGACGATACTACTCAATCACGTCTTTACGCGGCTCCAGCAACATGTTTATCCATCTACCGTTTACTCCCGCCACTCGCCAAGTTTTATATTATGTCTATGCTTTTCTATGAAAAACCTGTTCCCGTGAAAGATTTAGACAAATGGTGCAAGCCTGGTGCTAGACATCTCCAATTCGAATCATTAGAACGTATGAGGTCATTACATATGATAGAATTCGATAATTCCGGACTGTTCATAAGATTACATCCGGTGTTCAGAACAAATTTTCGAGATTGCTTGACTGGGAATCAAGCTCCAGATGCTTTTGGTAATTTGAATTTAACTTTGGACAAACATCAGGTGGATTTGAAGTTCTTAGACAATTTTGCATCCACAAAATGGGAGACCATATTGCATTACATGGTAGGTACAGAGTTACTGGTGACTCCGAGCCGATCAGTGTTGAAATTATTAAAACTGGGAGGCTTAATGGAAGGCAATTCCGATAATGCTAGAGAATTGAAGATCACCAACAAGGGTTTTCAGTTTTTATTACAAGATATCAATAGTCAAATTTGGACTCTCTTATTACAATATTTGAACTTGACGTTGGAACTCCAGATGGACGCAGTCGACGTTCTTAACTTTATATTCATGTTAGGGTCTTTTGAACTTGGGAAAAGTTATAGTGTATCAGCATTAAGTGACACTCAAATAGAAATGCTCTCTGATTTACGAGACTTTGGCTTGGTCTATCAGAGATCTGCAAGCAGTCTGAGATTCTACCCTACCCGACTAGCAACAACTTTAACGTCTGATTCCAATTCATTACAAACACCATCCATGGCTATTGATCGGGCGAACTCCAGTGCAAGTGAATTCTCTGACTCCAAAACATCGAAGGAGTCAATCATCATCGAGACCAATTTCAAATTGTATTCATACACCCATAGTCCCTTGGATATTGCTATATTGAACTTGTTTGTACATCTCAAAACAAGATTTGCTAATATGGTCACGGGCCAAATTACTCGTGAGTCTATACGAAGCGCCTTGGCAAATGGAATCACTGCAGGTCAGATAATCAAGTTTTTAGAAACCCATGCACATCCACAAATGAGGCTTTTGGCCCAAGAAAAGCTTGATAAAAAGATTGAATTTGACGCCAGTAACAATATTAATACTGCTGCAGGAAATGGTTCAGGAAATCAATCAACTGACTCGGGAGGGGCACAACATAGATTAGAAATATTACCCCCAAATGTAGTAGATCAAATCAAACTTTGGCAACTAGAATTGGATAGAATCCAGACATTTGATGGTTATTTGTTCAAAGAATTTTCTAACCAAAAGGAGTATGAAGTATTAAGAAATTATGCGAGTGAAATCGGTGTATTAGTATGGGCAGATGACAAACAAAAAACATTCTTCGTTACAAGAGAGGGATTGAAGCAAGTTTCTGACTTCTCTAGTAGGAGAAGATAATATAGGTATATAAAGAAATATATTTAGGTATTTACAAGTTTCTTTAGTTATTTACAGGTTTCTATCCTGAACAAGCTTCACAGTTTTCAGGATCATTTATTTTACAGTATCTTATAGTATCATCAAAAATACTGACGGACTCGTTCGTTGTAGACTTTTGGTTGTCAGCTGCTTCGGTTTGGTACCTTTTGTTTGAAGATAAATCTATGCTTCCTTTCGTCTCAATATATCTTTTTCTTTTAAGAGTCCCAGGGTCAACTTTAGATTTAGAAATTGGGCTCTTGCTTCCATCAATAGTGAATTGGATTGCTCTAGAAGCAGCCTGAGTCCTTAAGTAGTACATTCCTGTTTTCAAGCCTTTGTTCCAAGCGTAAAAGTGGCAACTAGTTAATTTAGCATAAGTTGGATCCTTCATATGAATATTCATACTCTGCAGCTGGTCAACAAATTTCCCTCTATCAGAAGCCATCTCGATAATCACTTTTTGAGATATTTCCCAGACCGTTTTGTACAATTTCTTAACTTCATCTGGAATGCAATGAATTGACTGCACTGATCCCGCATGAAGTAGAATATCGTCCTTCAATTCTTGATTCCATAGTCCTAAATCTATCAAATCCTTGATAAGATACTTGTTGATGACTTGAAATTCTCCCGAAGTCACCCTTCTTGTATATATGTTAGACGTGAATGGTTCAAAGCACTCGTTGAATCCAAGAATCTGGGAAGTAGAAGCAGTCGGCATCGGTGCCACTAGAAGAGAATTCCTAAGTCCAAATTTGGTCACTTGTTCTTTCAACTCTTCCCAATCATTATAAAGCTCGGAAGGTTTATGATTCCACAAATCAAACTGAAGAATACCCTTCGAAGCTGGAGATCCATTGAACGACTCATAAGGGCAGAGCTTTTTGGCAAGATCAATCGATCCTTCTATAGCAGCATGGTATATAGTTTCAAAAATTTGAATATTCAACTGCCGAGCTTCTGGGGAATCAAAAGGAATTCTTAGAATACAGAAGACATCAGCAAGACCTTGTACTCCAATAGCAATAGGTCTATGTCTCTTATTAGAACGTTCAGCTGATTCTATAGGATATTGTGTGACGTCAATGATCTTGTCCAAGTTGCGGCTTAAAATTTTAGTAACTTCATGAAGCTTGACAAAATCAAACTTGACGGTATCCTTACTTTCGATAATGAAGGATGGCAAAGCTAAGGACCCAAGATTACACACAGCGGTTTCATCTTTTGAAGTATACTCGATGATTTCACAACAAAGATTTGATGATTTAATAGTTCCTAACAGCTTCTGGTTAGATTTTCTATTACAAGCATCTTTAAATAACATATAGGGACCACCAGTTTCAATTTGAGAATCAAGAATACTACGCCAAAGTGTTTGAGCCTTGATCACTTCTACAGCCCTTCCTTGTTGTTCGTACTCCAGATATAACTTTTCAAACTCCTCACCATAACAATCATCCAACCCCGGGCACTCATCTGGGCTGAAAAGACACCAGTCTTCATTGGCTTTCACTTTCTTCATGAACAAATCTGGTATCCATAACCCATAAAATAAGTCTCTTGCTCTATTTTCTTCCTTACCATAATTCTTTCTCAAGTCCAATATGTTGAAAATATCTGCATGCCATGGTTCAATATAGATAGCAAAAGCACCTGGTCTTTTATTTCCTCCTTGATCCACGTATCTCGCAGTATCATTGAAAACTCTGAGCATTGGTACCAAACCGTTGGACGTGCCATTAGAAGTGGAAATCAAAGAACCAGATGCTCTAATATTGTGAACATGTAAACCTATACCTCCGGAGGCCTTTGAAATCATGGCAGTTTTATGGAGTGTTTTATAAATTCCATCTATTGAATCTTCCTCCATTGCCAATAAAAAGCATGAACTTAAAAAGTTATAGTTGGTACCAGCATTAAAGAGTGTCGGTGATGCATGAATAAAATATTTCAAAGACATGAGATTATAAGTCTCCAAGACATTTTCGATACTTCCGTCAGAATGAATACCTAAAGCAACTCTCATAAAGAGATATTGCGGAGTTTCAGCAGGCTTGCCGTCCATAGAGATTAGATAAGACTTTTCCAAGGTCTTTAACCCAAAATAAGTCAAATCATAGTCTCTTTCAGAAACAATGCTTCTATCAATTAAGTCTTTATTTTTCTCAACCATATCAATTACAGCTTGTGAGATCAATGGGTTAGAACGTCCTGTCTTATAATGAACATTGTTTGCTAATCGAAGAATATTTTCACTGAATTTCAGAGGCACACTCTTTTGAACCTTTGCTGCTACGACTCTAGCAGCCCATGAAGAGAAATCGGGATGCAGCGTAGTCTTTGAAGCTAACAGTTCAGCGGTAAATTCATAAAGCTCATCTGCTGCAATCTTCTCAGGAATTGCAACCGCAATTCTTTCGACCACATCATCCACTTTCAAGTACTCCATATTCAACCCGAAAGTTAAGCTCAGCAAGAACTTTCGAAGCTTAGTTTGGTTAAATTCTTCTTCTGACCCGTTTCTTTTAACAAAAATCGGACCTTTAGTCATTTTTAAAACGAAAGAGTGAATGATCAAGATGAATAATCGGATTTTCTATATAGTATCGCGACTGATTTTACCAGTGAATCTAGCAATTGGGACATATTTTTTGATAATAGACCATTTTGCTCCAATATAAACTGTACCACAAGTTTCTAAATACTTGTTTATTTTCACCTGTTTTGTTCGCCATCCACCCCCAGGAAAATTCCTCCCCAAGCATAAAGAATTCTCTATTATCTATCCGGGCCTGCTGCAAGAAAATTTAAGTCTCATCGAGAAATCGCAGCTAGATATGAATAGCCTATTTACTGTTATCACAAGAAACCGGAGGCTAGCTTACCCAAGGGCACTTGAATGTGCCACGGCGGACTTCTATCGACCCTTGGTAACTCGTCCCAAGGTAGATTTCAAAAAGGTAGGACAATCTAAACAATCTAGTAAAGCCAATAGATTTGCCGATAAATTCGACAAACCCAAAGCAAAGTCGAACCAACCCCACAGATTCAACAAACAACAAACAAAAAGAACAGTAAGGTTTAACATTGAAGGATTCACACCAAAAGGACAAAGTGCTATTACTTCTATCATCGATAAAGTCCGTAAATCCAATTCAAACTTCAAAGTAAAGTTGGCTTCAAATGGTAAGCTTCAAGACAAACACCTTGTAGACGTTATCAATGAATTAGACCCAAAGAAAGATGGAATTCAGTTAATACCAAATACAAATAATCAAATTATAATCAAACTGGTGGAGTTGAAAGATATGATCAAGACCCATACTGATGAATTGGCGAAGACTGTGCAAAGTCAATTAATTGAACAAGGGAGTTTCGCTACCATCAGGGCAATGGAGCAAAGGGAGAGGGCTGAAAGAAAGAAATCTTCTGCAAAAGTCATTTCACTCAAGTGGAGCATCAGCTTGGGAGATTTAAAACTTCAAAAGAAGCTAGAAATTTTAAAGAAGGTTGATAAAGGAGAAAGGTTTCTGCTTTGTTTTGACGGTTTCAAAACCAGATTCAACTCAGCTAATGAAGCATCATTGAGATCTACTGAGAATAAAAATGAGTTCGATGAAACAGGAACAGACTCTGATTTAGATCCATTTGAGTTAAAAAGAAGACAACTAATTTATGACGAAGTGAAAAATATCCTTGAAGAATCTCAAACTAAATATGAAACATCGGGTTCATTGGGAGGACAGTTAATATTGAACTGTACTCCAAAGGAAAAAACCATACAAGCACCTGACCACTCGAAGGCGGAAAAGAAGCAAAAACGGATAGAAAAGCAAAAAC
Source organism: Yamadazyma vaughaniae (assembly GCA_030569695.1). Taxonomy (NCBI): domain Eukaryota; kingdom Fungi; phylum Ascomycota; class Pichiomycetes; order Serinales; family Debaryomycetaceae; genus Yamadazyma; species Yamadazyma vaughaniae. The sequence goes on along the minus strand of JAJMLO010000001.1, from coordinate 1,602,694 downwards.
AGAGAGAGGCCCAAAATAAAGCCAAGTTGTTGGATGAAGACTTAGACTCTCTCTATCTGTTCAAAATAGAAGATTAACAGTGTATATAAGTAAAATTCTCGTGTATATAGGCTATTAAGAATTATACAAATTTCTTTAAACTATACTTCCGTAAGTGCTTGGTAAGTCTGATCTTTGCATAGACCTGCCACGTTCAATCAGAGATTGACGATCTTGTCTTAGCCTTTTAACTTTATAGCCATATCGATGACTATCAACAACATTATCGACAACTGGATAATTAATGAGTTTTTTCACTTCCAGTTGATCCAAACGGTAATTATTAATTTCTTGGTATGCAGAATGATAAAAGCTTTCGTCTTCATCAAGTGATTCGTTATCGTAATTAAACTCTCCATTATTAAGAGATTCGGCAATTGAGAATCGACCGATATCTTCAACTGGAGATAAATCTGGAGACAGATTAGGAGATGCAAGGTTTTTTGGAGAATATGAGGTTAAGGCTTTAGTCGAAGTTCCAAATGAATTCATAGATGGAGCATATAAAGACTCATCACCAATGGTGGCATTTTCCACAATCGACTTTGAGTCTGAATTCAATGGAAGCCAATGTTTTTGCTTCCCGTCCAAGCGATATCTGGCCCCTTTATTGATCTTTTTCATTCTAGCTCGTGAACTTGGATGATGAATTAAGGCATCTACTGAATCGAAGGTTTTGTAATCCTTATAATAGTCACCATAAAACGTGAGCTTGAAATCTTGAATCAAATCCTTGATACCTACCATATCTCTTACTGCATAGTAGAAGCTCAACCGACTATTAGGAATGAACTCCAAAGTAAATGGCCTGTAGGAGAAGGATATCCAATGGCCTATTGCAAAAGCAATAAGCTCAACACATAATAAAGCGTTCTGAATCGAGATGCCAATATTTGAATTGTTTTTCGAGGTCTCATCTGAGCCTGGTAAAATATGAAAGTAATTAAAAATTGCCAACAAAATACCTTGCCAATATGATGCAAAAATTATAAGCTTAACGCATAAAAACTTACCAACAGGATTGAATGGCTTCAAGTCTTCCCATAATATCTTCCAAAAAATAGCCAAGCAGTACAACGATATACTTACACTGATGTTATACAATATTGTTAGCCAAAGGTATATCGACTCAGCACTCATATTGTTAACGTTGTATACTCCAATTAATTCAGTTAACATGGTACCTAAACAAATAAATGGCTTCAACCATACATATTGTAAAATTCCTCTTTTGATCACAAGAAATGAAGTAGGGTCTGATATATCCATATCGGGGAACATGTATTTTAACATTCCTGGGTGACTAACGGGCTTTCTACCACTAGTCATAATGATTATACTTCTCTCACCACCCAACATATCTGTCAACAAGGAAAAAAAAGTATAGATAACGAATGCCTCATATATCTCACGCAATGGCTCAAGGATAAGTCTGTTCAATTTTGCTTCGGAGTCTTGTAACATACTAAAACAGGACAAAGCAAACAAGGGAACTATTAATTGGATTCTTATCATCAACCGTTGCTGATACGGCTTCCGGTAATTGAGTAAATGTAAAAGTATCGAAAGCGATATTATGATTGAGGATATCACAGACGAGTATAGGGACACTGTGGTCACCCAGTGAGGTAGTTTAAACTCCTCTGGCTCTGACATGAATGAATAATTTATGGTAAGAATATTTTTACACGATTATAGCAACAGTCGTGCGAGATATTATCATTTGCCTCAAACTTAAAGCTGCAAAAAAACAAGCTTGCACTGTTGCGTTGCATAATGTCGCAGCCTTGTCTGCAAAAAGTGTATAGTACGAATGCCAAAGTACAACATTGAAAACAGATTGTGGAAGTACAAAACACCATCGACAGAGGAAAGAGAAAAAGTGAATTCATACTTGAATGCAAAACTAGAAGATTACCAAGAAGCAAGTGAGCTAGGTCCTAGAGACAATGAGTTTGATGTCGAACTGACATTATGGCAGATTAAGGCTATTCACTTAAACGGACCCATAAAATCGTTAGTACTGACCCTCATGTGGTATATAGTACTCATGTATTTTCCCCTGATATGTCCGGCTACCGATTTACCAGACGCATCAACATCTAAAGGAAGCGATGAGACCACTTTCATGCAACAAATACAGGACAAACTAAAGTTGGAATTCAGCCTTCCTAGCCACGAGAATTCCATTGAAATTCAATGGAAATACCTTATTGAAATGGTTGTTTGTCATTCAGATTTTTTGGAGAATGAAAATTGCCTTCTATGGGGCCAAGTTATTGGATCTATAATGCGGTATTACCGAATACACTCAGATCTGGATCTTGATGAGGATAATGTATGTGTTGCTGTCAGAAGTATGACATTCGATCTAGTTAACGGTATGAGCAGTTACCTCTTTGGGTTCCCTTTTACACAATTGGGTGCTCCTAAATTCAGAACAGCGTTGTATTATGGGACCACTACGTTGTGCTTATTCCCAGACTTACCTGTACTTTCTCTACCCAAATTTGGTAATATCATTGTCGGTGAAGTGAAGAAACCATCAATTTAACATTGGATAAAGCAACTTGAAAATTGCAACTATGAGATAGAAATCAATGTTGATAAGAAGAGCTCCCATGTAACAAAGAAGTTGAAAACTTGTTTGAACCAACTCGTTGCCTACCAGATAATTTCCAAATGTAAATTAGGTTACATATCTGACTCAATTACCCACTTCTGTACAACAATTGTGAGTATCAAAGATAAAGTTATGAAAGTAAAAGTCGACATCACGATTTCGAGTAAGGTATACAATGAGAATCCAACAATGTACCCTCCCGCCGCTTTAATGCTTGCCAAAATAGCAGAGATCCACCAAATGAAACCGAAGAACTACAAGAAAGAGATAAGGTTTTTTGACCATGCTGAAAATTGGGCTAAGAAAACATATTTGGATTTTTTTCTTTGATGAGGTCGTGAGTCTAAAGCAATACGACTTGTTCAAAGAGGACATGGGAACTTTGAATTACTCTTGCATATTTCACAACTTGCAAGAAAGTGAATATATTCAACGAGGCCCTGGTTTATATTCTCAGTTATTCCGTATTCCGGTGGAATCTTTGAGATCTACTGGTTTAAACCTCAACCTTTTAGGTGAAGAGATTGTAGCCAAGGTCTATGATATCAGTTCTTACCTCATATCTAACTGGAACAAGAAGAATATAGAAGAAGATATAAGACAGGATATGGAAAAATAGTTCCAAAGAGATATTAACGAATTCTTAATCACTGTAGACCTTAATCAAACACAAAGCGGCAAAATCAATAACATTCCTAAAATCAGTGGTGGGTTTTGCTCTTTTTGGAAAGATGAAACGAAAGCAAAAGATTCGGATAATTATGTTGCGTCAGGTTTGACGATATTTATGAACTGGTTGGTTCAAAAGCCTATTTATCAAGCGGATTTCTTGAAAGGATTGAAACAGTTGATACTTATGGAAAAAGAAGGTGTTGACGATTTTGATATAGCGTACGACAATATGTTCATAGAAGAAGGAAATTTTATATTTTGCAGGTACGGAGCTCCTTCATCAAGGGCAAGCTCAAGAGGAAGTGATAATACATTGAATACATTTAATCAAGAGATTGAAAAGTCAAACACTTTTTCTCCAGCAATGAAAGAATTCATCAAAATCTGGCAAGAGAAAGAATCAGATATTACAGTGGCCTTTGTCAGGGAACACATAAAAAGAATCAAAGCTGAGATTGGAGAGGGATTGAACGGTCATAAAGGCTGACAGATCTAATCACTGTACTAAAAAACTTACATATCCTCATATATCTTCAAGAGCCAGATGATTTAAGATTGATTACTGCAAAAAGTATACTCGCAATTAAATAGCAAATTTCTATTAAAATCTATAAATATCATTAATCATTATACCTTTACCATTTAGCCCCAAGTAGGATGGAGTTGGGATCTGTTGGTTTCTCGACTTCTTTGAACCAAGTTCTTAAAAGTCTTTTCTCTGAAATATGGAACTGTGCAGTGAATGCATGACTCCAATCTATAAGATCAGGGATAAGTAAGTTAAGGTCTGAAAGAACACGGATGCTTTCATAGTTTTGTAAAGCTTTCAAAAGCCAATCTTTCTCGTTTACATCGGTAGGGTTGCTGATTTGACCACCACCATTAATGCATCCGTTGGGGCATGCCATAACCTCTACATATTCACACTTAGAAGCATCAGCTATTTCGGAGTCTTGTTTATCTTCTGTTGAGGTCTTCATTCTTGCTCTTCTCCTGGCCACAAGCGGATTCACTTTCCCAGCAGACGCCTTGGGTCCATTTGGCTTGAATTTTCTAACCAAGTTTTGAATGTTCCTAAATCCATTGACCACAGCCGCACTGGCCACCTTTTCACCATTATATAATAAACGCATTTCATATATGTCGGAATTCTTACCATATACTGTCTTCAAATCAAAATTGGACTCGTTCATTTCTGGATTTTTAGAAAGTAGGTGGTGTTTCATTATTGACAAATAATTGTAAGAGTAACCCCCAGATGCAGATCCTGAATCATTAGACCACGACATCTCAGTAAGAGGCCAGTTTTTAGGTGCCACTCTTTGGTATAATTCCGAAGTGGGCAATGAGGAATTAATGATTTCTTCGGCATTCGAAGGGATAAACTTGAAGAAATCTTGCTGCTCATCTAACAAGGCGATTAACTCTTTAGCAGTCAAAACACAATCCACATCAGCAACATCACTCTCCTCACCTTCTTCTGGACGAGCACTCTCAAGTTTCTTATCAAAACAAGGCATGATCGATAAATGGTAAATGTCTTTCTTATCTATTCCTAAATTCTCGGCCATTATGTTCTTGATCAAGCAACCAGTAATCTGTTGAGGTGATTTGATATCTGACATCTTTGGTAAAATGTAAGGATGTGTCTTTTCAGCATAGAGTACCCATCCAGGGCACACAGAGGATAGAAGAGGCCCTTCCATACCTGACTCCTTCTTGTTAATAATATTGTATGCTTCACTTATCAAAGATAATTTGCGGCCCAAAGTAGTTCCCACGACTGCCTTAAAACCCATCTGATTCACAAATAGATTTATGAGCAACCTATCGACTTGTTCGACCGTCAAATTGTATGCGGTTGCTAGAGATGCTCTTGACTGATGAGAAACACTCGCCACGAACTGTTTCGAACCTGGTTCCTGTAATACTTTGATCAACTCTTGATGGGAGTGTTGTGCAACTAAAATTTCTTCGGCAGATGTGATACATCCCGAACAAGCCAAACAATCTGCTAAAGAGATTTGAGCTGGAGATAAGTTTGCACTGGTTCCATCGATTTTAGATACCTCATAAGGATTTCCGTCTTTGCCGACCTGGACCTCCAACTCCAAGCCCTTATTCTCTTGGGTGGGTGGTTTGATACAAGCAGCACCAGGTGTGATAAAATCATTTAGATCATCTGCTGATAGAATTGCACTCATGATCAAGTTAATGAGAAATAGGTTTTTTTAGTTTCTTCTTTTATCTGACTAATAAAAAGTGCGCAATTACCATTTGTTCCTCTGCAAAAAAGTTGCAGCCATAAAGATATGACCAAAACACGATATATATCTATTCTATTCACGTTACTTAATTTCCATCACTCAACTCTCCGAGCTCAAAGTTTTCAACGTCGTCAGGACTAATACTTTGATAGTCCTTTGCCAACTCTCCATCTTCATCGTAGCCTACTAACCATAAATATAAATGGATTAATAACAAAAGCCAAAATACAATCATAAACCCTGCAGCAATTACGACCAAGACATATGACGCATATGGAGCTCCTAAATCATGAACTAATATTAATTGTTCTTCAGTGGCCCCCATAAACAACAATCCCGATAATACAAGGCAAACAGGAGGAAAATACTGGAATGATAATATTTGTCCATCTTCTGCACAATATTTGTCCTTCAAAACAAACACAATTTCGATGATTCTGCTGAACCCTGCACCCATCAACACTAATCCAAACATAGCATGGACTTTTGTGGATATTTCAAGTTTTTGAACATGTTGGGACATCGACCAACCCGTGTAGATCAACAATATCGATGGAATGAATGTTCTTTGATTCTTGCGAGAGAGCCACATACCTAAAAGTCCACCACATGCCCAAATAATCCCCATCGAGGTGTGATCATAATCACCCATATTCCATGGCTCTTTTCCCCATCTGTGCTCCGTAAAAGTATTAACGATACCCCAAGCACACATTACCACCGAGTCGTAGAACTCCTGCGGTTTTCCACTGGATCGTCTTCTTAACCAAGGTACTGCAAGGACCATCAAGAGTACAAATCCATACAATATAAAGGAAGATCCCATGATTCCATGTGCTATACATTGTCCGGTATGTTTACCATAGCAAAAGCCGAATAAGGCTACGGGTGCCATACAAACTCTAACCCAGCCCGTAAGGACACTCAATACAGACAAAACCTTATAAATCTTCAAAAACACGCCACTCAGACTGGTCTTAGATGTATTCAAATGAGGGTAGAACTTATTGATAACAATGTTGGACCCATTCAACAAAGTTCCAATGAAAACAGTGGCACCAAGTAATCCACTCAAGAAGAATGAAGTTCCAGTGGAGGTTCTATTTTCATGATCATCAGTGTTGTCAGGGAACAGTAAACACAAGAACTCAAAAACGGAGTAGCCCGTCAGTACCAATTGAAGAACTACGGACCAATGAAGCCTGTTTGCAAGCGAAAAACACGTAGCGATTGATGGAACTATCAAAAGCACTGATAATGTTACAAGCCAATGGAATGTCTTCGAACCAGCATTTTTTGGATGAAACTCTTTTGGTTCACCCATATCCATGTGTCCACTGTGATCATGTTCGTGGTCATCGGCCAATACGTAAGAGGCAAACCACACGAGCCAAGCTGAAATGGTGTAGGCTATCATGGTGAATAACGTGAAAAATAAATGCGAAGTCGCCAAAAACCTGTATTGGCTGCAACTCTACGAACGGTCTGAGAAAACATGGAGTTTAATAAGTGAATTATCACGAGTGTTATTGGTAATTCCATATTATTTACCTGCTTGGTTCAATAATCAGATGTTTGTTTCAGTTATTTCTATGGATGATCTCCATAGAAACTCGTACCAAAAAAACCGTGAATTTTACAAAATCAACTTAGAAGACTAATTGATTTCTGCGGCACTGATTTATGTTAAAGTCAAATTATACCTCTCTCCAACTACAATTATTTACTTGGGCACTCTACACATTGTACAAAAATGACACATCCCATCAACATTGGCCATTTCGTCCATAAAATTATGAGATATCTTACAATTTTCAGAAACTCTTCGCTTACACTGCCAAAAAATTCACGCAGTAAAAAACCCTACAATATACGTATACTATCAATGGGGGTGATGGTAGAAGGTAGTTAAGAGTCGGATTATTAATAGCTTGGTACTAGTCGATATCATAGACAAGGCAAAAATTTTCACCATCGTCTCTCTGCTTTGATTTATAATTGTGCTGTCTACAGCCTACTTTGTTCTACTGCACATTCCTATTGTCTTCGTGTTGCGTGAAGCTGGCAATGCGAAAAACACGCTCGAATCTACTCCAAAAATAAACCCTAGTATTATTCACACATCATAGAGCCTTTATTTATATTATTCAAATGATATTGAGACTCGACTGGTGTTTGGTTCTTTTATCAGCAATATATGCTGTGTCGGGTAGTAAAATTCCCAGAAGAGACTACGAAAACAAAAACTACTTCATTGTGGAGATAGACACCTCCGAATCAAATCAACCTTTGGCCCAGTTTATTTCTCAACACAAGGCTAATTATAAATACGAACACCAAGTTAGAGGGTTTGATGACCATTTTGTCTTCAGTATTCCAAAGGGCCATAGCCATAACGAATTTTTAGGAAATTTCAACTCAAACAACGAGGATCTTCTCGTCAAGCGTGATGAATTTTCTGAAGAATATGATTTATTGGTGAATAACCAAGATTTAAAGTCCATTCATTTGATGAAACCTCGTCTTTTGCAAAAAAGGTTGCCAGTTCCAATTGTTGAAGAAGAAAGAAGATCCTTCCAGGCTATAGATTCATCACAAAAGCCAATTCAAGACGCCAGTGAAAAATTAGGCATCGACGATCCAATATTTTCCCAACAATGGCATTTGATTAACAGTGTGAACCCAGGTAATGACGTTAATGTTACTGGTTTGTGGTATGAAGGAATCACTGGTAAGGGAATTGTGACTTCAGTTGTAGATGATGGTTTAGATTATGAAGATGAAGATTTAAAGGCTAACTTCAATGCCAAGGGATCCTGGGATTTCAACGACAACTCCGAGTTGCCTAAACCAAGATTATACAATGACTATCATGGCACTAGATGTGCTGGAGAAATAGCTGCTGTCAAAAATGATGTTTGTGGTGTTGGTGTTGCTTATGAGTCTCAGGTTAGCGGTGTTAGAATTTTGTCAAGTCCAATCACACCGGAAGATGAAGCCGCTGCTTTGATCTTTGGCTTGGATGTGAACGATATTTATTCATGTTCTTGGGGACCCAATGATGATGGAAAGACCTTATCTGCCCCAGAAAAGATTGTCAAAAAGGCTATGATCAAAGGTGTTCAAGATGGTAGAGATAAAAAAGGTGCTATCTATGTATTTGCATCTGGAAATGGAGCTAGATTCGAAGATTCCTGTAACTTCGATGGATACACAAATTCAATTTATTCCATTACTGTTGGGGCTATTGATTATAAAGGTATTCATCCAACATATGCCGAAGCTTGCTCTGCAGTTATGGTGGTAACTTATTCATCCGGATCTGGTGAACATATCCATACCACTGATATTCATGGTAAATGTTCTGCTCAACACGGAGGAACTTCGGCCGCTGCTCCATTGGCTGCAGGAATCTTTTCATTGGTTTTACAAGCTAACCCAGACTTAACTTGGAGAGATTTACAATATGTTGCTGCTTTGAGTAGTGTTCCTGTTAATGAAGATGACGGACATTATCAAGTTACTGCATTAGAAAGAAAGTACTCGCATAAGTATGGATATGGTAAGATTGATGCTTATAAAATGGCCCATTTTGCAAAGACTTGGAAGAATGTCAAACCACAATCCTGGTACTATTCAGATGTGGTCAAAGTTGATGAATCGATTAAGATTGACTCTCCAACTAGTTCTGACAGAACCAAGATAATTAAATCTTCCTTGATTGTCAATCATAGGGAATTGGAAGTGATGAATATTGAAAGAATCGAACATGTGACCGTGACAGTTAATATCAAATCCACTTTCAGAGGACAAGTGGGTATCAGGTTGACCTCACCGTTTGGAGTAACCAGTGATTTAGCCACATTTAGATCTAGGGACACCAGTGAAGCTGGTTTCCAAGACTGGACCTTCCTGTCGGTGGCTCACTGGGGTGAAAATGGTATTGGAGAGTGGACCTTGGAAGTTTTCAACAACCCAACATCTCTGGGTAACGAAATCAAATTTGAAAACTGGCAATTGAGATTCTTTGGAGAATCTAAAGATGCCGATAAAGTTGAAAAATACGATATCGATACTGACTACGCTCAAATAAGAAGAGATAGAATTGTCAAGTTATTGGAACCAGAAATTGTTTCCTCAACTAAAGCTGTTGAGCCAGAGCCAGAAACCACCACTTCCTCAACCGTTCCAACCACCACAAAAAAAGCACCAAAGACTACTGAAACTAAACAAGAAGAAGCTAAACCTACACCTACCACAACTAAGAACAAGGATAAAGCTTCTGCAACCAAAGGCTCCGAGGCTAAAACTTCTTCAAGTACCCACACTAGTGAAGCAGCAAGCACTGCAACTGATGAAACCGAAGAAGATGGAAAGAAACAGATATCCAGTGACCACAAAGGATTTTACTTCATGGCCTTGGTGGCCATTGGATTTGTAGTGATTCTTGTTATCATGAAGTATCACAAGACCCCCGGTAGTTCAAGAAGAAGACGGAGAAGAGACGAGTTCGAGTTCGATATCATTCCTGGTGAAGATTATAGCGACAGTGAAGACATCGACTCACATGATTCATTTGACCTTGGACACAGAAATGACGAAGATTACCAGGCCAATGAAGAAAGAGATAGACTTTACGATGAATTCAATGCCGAATCGTTACCAGATTACGAACAAGATGAAGAAATGTTCAAAATTGGCGATGAAGACGAAGACTCCCACAAGAAGTCCGATAAAAAAGTAAACTTCGAGGATTCCCCTCCGGAGATCATGGAATCCGACCCGGTACAGAGCCTGGAATCAAGACCTGCACCACCACCTACCGATAAATAATAATCAAGTCCGTACTTTGTAGACAATAATACAAGAAATAGTCCGATTAGACATTTCCACGTGACTACATCTCGCGCAATCATTCCCGCAGCTCCCAAGTCCGCACTCTCCTAAGCCGTACGAGCCTTCCCGCACCAACCGTTGGGTGGCTGTCAGCACGGACAGGACTAACCGAAATCACCACCTCTGAAAGCCAGCAATTGGACGTCGATTTGTATAATCGTTTAATTCAAATTGTCGTCCAATTGTATCAGAAGAACCCTGTTAAATAGTACCCGTAATGCATAAACCATAGCGAATAACCGGAGTTGTTCGAAATCCAAGTCATGCGGGTCGACTGTGAATCATCTAACAAAAGCACCTGCCTAAAATGAATTTTGCATTAATTCGTAATTCGGTGGGCCCAGACTTTAACTAGGTGATACTTTCTGCAACGGATTTGAAGTATAAAGTTTAAATCTGACAAATATATCAACTTGGGTTGATTTAATTCTTCTTATACGTTGGCTTATTAACAATTCCCCTTTCTTCATCCCGTAATTCCGGTTAATATCTAGTATTAGCTTCTCTGGTAATCAATTTAAGACGGGTCCAGATATTACTAATGTTCGACCGGCCCAAAAAAATTCCACCCATTAGTGACACAAAATCTTGACGTTGCGAATCCGGCATTGGAAAATCATTTGCGATAAAAGGCCGTCGAAATTACCGGAGTGAAAATTATTATAATTCACTTTTATATATTATCTTCCTTAACCATCAACTCCGTGGAAGCATAAATTTTGAAGTATACTATTAGAGTTGTTGTTTAATCAATTGATCTAATATTGTTCCTTTAGAATCGTTTAATTTTCGTTTGTGGTTTTAAATAATTGACTGGATTTTTTTGCCTCTATTGCTCCACACCCCTTTTTGATAATGTCTGATTCATTCGGTGAATACACCTCAATTGTTGTCTTCGGTGCCTCTGGTGATTTGGCCAAGAAGAAGACTTTCCCAGCCTTGTTTGGTTTATACCGTGAAGGCCATTTACCAAAGACCGTAAAGATTATCGGATATGCTAGATCCAAGATGACTCAAGAAGATTTTAAAGCCAGAATATCTGAGAGATTCAAGGTTAAGTCTGAAGACCAAAAACCAAAGATTGAAGAATTCTTGCAATTGTGTAACTATGTTCAAGGTCAATATGATACTCCAGAAGGTTACAAGGAATTGGATGAAGAGATGAACAAGTATGAAAAGGAACATGGTGAAAAAGCCAAGAATGAAAGATTGTTTTATTTGGCTTTGCCACCTTCTGTATTCGGTACAGTTGGTAAACACATCAAGGAATACTCTTTCCCATCCGACGGAAGAGCTAGATTGATTGTCGAAAAGCCTTTCGGTCATGATTTGGAAAGTTCTAATCAATTACAAAAGGAATTGGCTCCATTATTTACTGAAGAAGAATTGTATAGAATTGACCATTACTTAGGAAAAGAAATGGTTAAAAACTTATTGGTTTTGAGATTTGGTAATGAATTGTTGAGTGCTGCCTGGAACAACAAGCATATTAAATCAATTCAGATTTCTTTCAAGGAAGCATTCGGTACTGAAGGAAGAGGTGGTTACTTTGATGAAATCGGTATCATTAGAGATGTTATGCAAAATCATATTTTACAAGTTTTGACCTTATTGACTATGGAAAGACCAAGTTCTTTTGATCCTGAAGCTATTAGAGATGAAAAGGTCAAGGTGTTGAAGGCTATTGAATCTTTTGACCATGAAGACATTTTATTGGGACAATACGGTAAATCAGAGGATGGATCAAAACCAGGATACTTGGATGATGATACCGTTAAGAAAGACTCTAAGTGTGTCACTTATGCTGCTCTTGGTATGAAGATTAATAATGAAAGATGGGAAGGTGTTCCAATTGTTTTGAGAGCCGGTAAAGCTTTGGATGAATCTAAGGTTGAAATCAGAATCCAATATAAACCTGTCGCTAAGGGAGTGTTCAAAGAAATTCAAAGAAACGAATTGGTCATCAGAGTCCAACCAAATGAAGCCGTGTATCTTAAGATCAACTCTAAGATCCCAGGTATTTCCACCGAAACTTCTTTGACTGACTTGGACTTGACCTACTTGACAAGATACTCCAAGGACTTCTGGATTCCAGAAGCTTATGAAGCTTTAATTAGAGATTGTTTCTTAGGAAACCATTCTAATTTCGTCAGAGACGATGAATTGCAAATCAGTTGGTCTTTATTCACTCCATTATTGAACTACCTTGAAGGCAAAGACGCTCCAACACCAGAAGTTTATCCTTATGGATCCAAGGGACCAAAGAATTTAAGAAAGTTCTTAACAGATCATGGTTACCTGTTCAATGACCCAGAAACTTATCAATGGCCATTGACTACTCCAACCGTCAAGGGTAAAATTTAAATAGCTAATGATGTCAAGTTACAAATCAATAAATATTTTAGTTGAATTCTATTTCAAATTCGATCGAACAAAAGAGTAAACTTTACGAAGTATTGAATATTCAATATTCAAACGTCAGAATTTATAACACTTATCAGACATCCATGGAAGGTCGATATGCGGTCACCGGCATACTAAGATGGGTTCTTTATGTATGCTACCGAGGAAACTGCGAATGTTACAAGGAAATTTCATCACTTAAGCGTATTAATGAATTCCAACGATCGGATATCTTCACTGTTCAAAAAGGTTAACTCTTTGAAAAGTGCTTAATTAATTAAATTATGATGTGAATCAGAATTGTAAATTACTGGCAAGTAAAAGTCAACATTAGATGATTGAAAACCATCCATGTCAACATATTTTCAACCCTGTCGTCATAGTCGAGTCAGACAGGCAAGAAGATACTCCTTTTCATCAACTTCACGTATAATAATTCAATCACTAAGCTCTTCGAAAAAAGTCTTAAAGAAAGTAATACTAGTATTTGAAAAAAAAGTCGACAGGAAAATGCGATGCCTTTATATATTTTTTTGTGAGATGCAGGTTACCCGGAACAGAGATCAGCAAAATGTTTTCAAAAATGCATATACCTAAAGACGTTTTAAATCGTTAAACGGCACAATGCTATAATTCGTAGGGATTCTAGAGAGGTAAAAATGATAATCAAAAAAGAATGGTCCCTAGCAGGATCGAACTGCTGATCTTGGCGTTATTAGCACCACGCCTTAACCAACTGGGCCAAGGGACCTTACTTGTTGTGATGAAAAATATATAGAAGTTGCAATATTGTGTACATAATGCAGATCCCAATGACACCAGTTCCTTTGATTGAAACTATCTGAAAGTATTTAAATTTATTTGATAATTTATATGAGATAGTTCTGAGAAAGTGATGTCAAAAATCGACAAATTTCAAACGAGCTAAACGAAATAGTACGTTGGGCTAACTCACGATCTTCCGTTATAACCCTTAAAAACATAAAAACAAAAGAATTTTGGAAGCTAGTATTGATAGAATTGCTTCTAAGTATCTCCCTGACAGCCTTTATACTTTTTCAGGTCAATCTTCTGTATTTCCTCTAAGCTAGCAAATCCTCACATGATATTTCAATTCTACAAACCACTATTCCTATCACTTTCAGTCTCCAAAGTTGGATGAATAACGTACCAGATACTAAATAACTTATGGTTTTCACATTTTTCTAGAGACTTCTTGGAAAGGTTGCCGTTATGGTGTGATTCGTTCTTGATTATTCTGCAACCCATTACCATTTTTCGCAGCCCGAATTCTTTTGAAAAATTATCTCATCGCACATCTAAATCATGAAAGTGTTAGTATCGTCAGACGAAATTGGAGTTGTTAAAGAAGTCGTGTGTCCAAAAGGAACAGACACATCCAAAAAAGATGGAATAAAGCCAACTTCTGTGCAAAAAGTGTGCTTGGAGCCAACTCCTTCCTTGAAGTCTCGAGTCAAAGAAATGATCGTCTTTGGAGACCATTTAATCACATTGAGACTTGATGGAGTTGTTTGTATCTATACTTTACAAGATTATGAATTGGTTAAAGATTTCAAACTCAGTGATTCTAAGCCAGTGTCTTTAATCAGTTATGCAGAGCATGATGCTTTCATTGCTGCTTTCGAAGATAATAAAGTATTCATTTTGACTCTCGATGATGAACCAATTCAACTTGATTTACCTGTTTTGAATGCTGATAAATTTATAGTTACATTCGTTTCTAATCCTTTCAAGGATGGTGTATTTGCATTCGGGGGTGAAGAAAATGATATACAGTTGGTTTCATTATACGAAAAACCTAACAAGAAGTTCATCAAGACCGACTTCAAACCAAAAATCATATTCACTGCTGAGAATGTCCCCAACGACTTCTTGGATTTAAGAGTACCAATCAGTGTTAAACAAATACGTTTCATTGAAGAATACAAATTCATTTCTGTCACAAAGTATGGTCAATTAAGAATGTATGACACAACTGTCAAACCAAGACCAATTCATGATTTCAAAATCGGTCCTAAACCAATTATTCAAGTAGCGGTTTCTGGAGATAGTGCTATTTTAAGCGATACTACAAGTTTGATTGCTAAATATTCTTTAACTCAGATCGATAAAAATGCCACCAAAATCAATTCTGCATCAGCTGGTGAATTAAGAAGGCCATCGGTGAAATTATTAGGGAAGTTCAACGAAGGTGGGAACACCGGTGCTACCCATGCCATTTCCAACTTTAAAGACAAATATGTTGCTACTGGGGGTTTGGATAGGTATCTCAGAGTATTTGATATTAACACTAGGAAGCTTGTAGCCAAGGTATTTCTTGGAACCCAAGTTTCAAGTATAATCATTTTAAGTGATGTTGAAGAGACTGATGAAATCGAAGTAAAACAAAGCGTTAAGCTTTCAAAGAAGAAAAGAATTGTTGATAACGACAACGATGATGAAGATGTTGAAGAAATGTGGAATCAATTAGAATCTAATGAAAATAAAGACTCTAAAAAACTTAAAAAGAAGTCCCGGAAAATATAGATTGTACAATAAATTAATATTTAATATTATTTAGTCTGATCTGCCTCCTCTAAAATCTGGTCAGAATCTCTATTACTTGTATCAATTACACTCATACATTTCCATTCGTTCAAGTAATTGCATTTCCACAATCTTACCTTACCATCGTCACCAGCACTACTCAAAATTGTGCCTGTTAAATTCCAATTAACCCTCCAAACCTCTCCATTATGATCATTTAAGGCAGCCACTGTCTCGACCCGAAGTTCCAGATCTTCAGACTCAGTGGCCTTAAAAATTCGTACAAACCCATCCTTACAACCAGTTGCTATGATGTGGTAACCTCTACCCATTGATGGTGCCCAGCTCACAGATCTGATCAAACCATTGTGCTCAGGCAAGTTACCGATCTTTCTGTATTTAACACTACCTTCCAGTGAGCTACTTTCCCCTCCAATGGCACCACCAGAAGAGCTTCCATCTTCCGTATTCACCAGTGAGTATATGAATCCTTGGTCCAACGCTATAACGATGAACATTTCAGTTTTAGAAAACTTAGATAAGCACCATTCAATGGAAAAACTACTCTGTAAGTTCTTAGCCGGTAATTGTTGGGACAAAATAGGGATTTCGGTTGTCAAGGTCCAATTCCCCATGTCAGAAGGATCCAATGATTCGTATATCCTGAAAATCCCGTCACTACCTACGCATCCCAATTTAAATCCCAAGTGATTGGGAGCAAATACAACATCATATATAGGACCGTACGATTCAATTGCAAGAGTACAAAGCTTTTTCCATCGACGACCCGAACCCTGAAGTTCGTCAGGTTGTTCTTGCCATATTTTAACAGTTCTGTCGTATGAACACGACGCTATAATTTTTGAGCTCGAGAACTCAGGATGAGCCCATGTCACTTTAACAATCAGAGAATCGTGAGCCTTCCACAGATCGTTCAAGACCCAGGAGTTTGTGGAAGAATCAAGATCAAACACCTTAATGTGTTGATCAGATGAAACAGTTGCAATATGTCTCCCGTAGAAATCGTATTTTATATCATGAACGAGTTCTTCATGACCGGTAATGAATGGTTTCATGGCTTGAAGCTTTAACGAATTTCTAGTCGCGATTTTATTTTCAGTTGCAATCGTGTCAAGTTACATCGTGTCAAAGATGAAGAATTGGTTCAAAGTTCTATTATTGGCCGTGGCTGTGATGCTGATCACTCCAGACAACCCAATCCGTACCTCCGTAGCGTTTGGTGTGGTTGGATATGTAATAACTATCAGTCTCATTCCTCGAGTGGGAAATCTGTTTATTAAAATTGGTCTCAAAGGTCGAGACTTATCTAAAGTTGATGCTAAAGAAATCCCAGAGTCTATGGGTGTTGTATGTGCCGTGACATACTTATTTATGATGTTTGGGTTGATTCCTTTCGTGTTTTTCAAGTATTTGGTTTCATACTCCAATCTTTCCAACGAAACATATCAATCGAAGAACTACTTGGATCAATATACCTCAGTTGACCATACTAGATTGTTTCCTCATAATAGACTTGCACAATATTTGAGTGCTATTATTTGCTTACAAGCCACCATCTTACTTGGGTTTTTTGATGACTTGTTCGACATTCGCTGGAGACATAAATTCTTTTTACCAGCAGTAGCCTCGCTTCCATTATTGATCGTGTATTATGTGGACTTTAGTGTTACTAGCATTGTTATTCCCACATTTGTGACAAGTCACTTACCATTTGGAGATGAGATCTTGGGTTTGATGAGCCATGTAATTAAGTTGGGTAATCATATAGTTACCTATATTACTGGTCTTTCATTCAGTACTTTGAACACAGACTATTCAACTCCTACCGGCTCACCTAAATTGCTTGACTTGGGAATCTTTTATTACGTTTATATGTCACTGATCTCGATCTTTTGTCCAAATTCGGTAAATATTCTAGCTGGTATTAATGGACTTGAAGTAGGACAATCCGTGGTATTGGCAATTATTTTCCTCGTTAACGACATGTGCTATCTTTTTTCACCGGATGTTACCAATGCAGCCTACGATTCTCACTTATTTTCAGTAATATTCCTTGTTCCATTCTTGGGTGTGTCCCTCGGATTGTTACAGTATAACTGGTTCCCCTCTAAGGTGTTTGTTGGTGACACTTATTGTTATTTCAGTGGGATGGTATTTGCGTTAGTGGGAATTCTTGGCCATTTCTCCAAAACAGCCTTGATCTTTTTCCTTCCCCAAATAATCAATTTTGTCTATTCTGTGCCCCAATTGTTCAACATAGTACCGTGTCCTCGTCACAGACTTCCCAGATTCAATGCCAAAGATGGACTAATGTACCCTAGTTTTGGCGAACTAAAGGTCCCAACAACGGCTGCAAAAATACTATTGACCGTCCTTAAAAGCCTCAGACTTATACGAATTAAAGATGTGAATGGGGTCACACAGTTCTCCAACATGACAATAATCAATCTCAACCTCGTCTGGTTCGGCCCCATGAGAGAAGATAGGTTATGCATGCTTATACTTGCACAACAATTAACTGTAGGAATGGCTATGGTATTGGTAAGACACACTGTGGGGCCATGGCTTTTCGGCTATGATAACCTCAATTGGCACATCAGTTCATAATCATACATAGTCTCTATTATGACTTACATAAACCCCCGTACCAACAATTGAATACCAACTTCTCTTCAGATCACCGGTTCTAGCGACCCTAACTCACAACCTGAAAATCGCACTCCGAATCATTTCAATTTCAACATCATGGTTCCACCACCTCCTCCTCCACCTCCTCCCCCTCCAGGTGGCGCATTAGCTCCTCCGCCACCGCCACCAATGCCTTCCGGTGGTACTCCACCTTCTGCTAGCATGGGTGGAAGAGATGCGTTACTTGGAGATATCAGAAAAGGTATGAAGTTAAAGAAAGCTGTCACCGTCGACAAATCAAAGCCACTTCTCGATGCCAAACTGGCGGGCTCTGTGTCTGTATCGGCTCCGAGTGACTCCAATGGATCTGGTACGGCCCACTCGTCTGGATCTAGTGCTCCTCCGGCTGCTTCAGCTCCTGGGGTTCCACAATTGGGTGACATCTTTGCTGGAGGAATGCCAAAGTTGAAGCACAAAGACAATAGAGCTGGTAAAATCCCGCTGTCCGCACCCCTGATCCCTGGAATGGCTCCTCCTTCTGTGCCTTCAACGCGTCCTACTAAACAAGAAGTCCCCAGTGCCCCTGTGACGCCAGCACCTGCCACTCCAAGTGTTCCATCAAGGCCACTGAAGGCTGGCAATGCTCCGCCGCCTCCTCTGTCGGTTCCACCAATCCCAGGTTCTTTGCCGCCTCTGGCACCAACAAGGGCTCCCCAGATTCCGTCTGGGCCTCCTCCGGTACCAAGTGCACCAGTTCCAAATACTCCGAGCTCGACTTTAGAGGTGCCTAAACTACCTCCATCTCGACCAAAGAAGTCAGGGCATTTAAGAAACAGTTCACGGTCCTCGGCTACATCTTTCGAAGATGAGACTCCTTCGGTACCATCCATTCCATCAATGGCTCCTCCGGCTCCACCATTGCCCAGTCTGGTTCCTCCTGTGCCTCCTGTTCCTGCTGCAAAGGCACCTGCTGCACCTCCATTGCCCACTTCAGGGGCCCCACCGGCTCCCCCTCCACCACCACCAATGCAAACTGCACAAGTACCTGCTCCTCCGCCCCCTCCCCCTTCATCGCTGATGCCAAAGACCCCGGCATCACCTTCCCCTGCTCCAAGTGGCTTGCCATTCTTGGCTGAAATCAATGCTAGAAGGAGCGAATCCTTTGTTGTGGATTCATCTAGTGTAGAAGCTTCAAAATCTGGGTCTCCAGTTCCACCAAGCACTGCAGCTCCAAAGATTCCCTCGATGAGTGTACCAAAACCACCAATTTCTCTGGCACCAGTTCCTCCGCTTCCAGGTACGGCTCCACCAGCACCAAAAGCGCCAGCTATGCCTTCAGTTATACCTCCAAAGGCCCCTGTTTCTGTCCCTTCGGCTCCTCCATCTGCTCCTATACCAAAGGTACCTCCAATGCCAATGTTTGGGGCACCAATGCCAGAGGGCCACAAATATAATAATGACAATGACGACAATAATGATGATACTGCATCTGATTCCGGGTCAGGTTTTGATCTGGACGAAGACGGTGACAATACTGCACCTGTTGCACCTTCCGTACCTTCTGTAGCACCTCCAATACCTTCTTTTAACCTGTCACATCCTCCAGCTCCTCCTGCTGCTCCTGCTGCTGCACCATCTATTCCTTTTTCGGCTCCCCCTTCAATTCCACCATCTGCTCCTCCTGCTGCTCCTTCTGTGGCTCCTCCTAGTGTTGTACCCTCGACTACTTCTTCATCATTCGAAAGAAAACCTTATAAAAAAGCAGCCCCACCACCTCCTCCAGCAACATCTTCTTCCTTGGAACTGCAACAGACCGCAGGACAATCACTTCGAAAGATCCTGGCACTGGCGTATACTATTAACACATCTATAAGAGGAAGTAATGGCACCAGCGAGAGTGTCGGAAGAATTAAGATACCTGACTCTAGTAGATTCAAGTTTGTTAATGCTAAATCAATTCCTCAACCTAGACGGTTCGGAGAAAATGGGAAGGTCAAATTATATCCTAGTGGAAGGGGGTCATCTGTGCCTCTCGATCTTAGTCATTTCAATTAAACTATTTAAATGTCTAGTTAGGATCCCATATCTGTACTACTTTGTCATAAAATGAGCAGGTAGTAATGCTATTAGAACCACTCCAATCACCACCATAACACATACTTTCGTGGTCTTGTTTAAAGTACCTCAAGACGTTCTGGTCAGTATCTACGATTCTAGCACCATCATACATGCAACAAACAAGGACCCTATCATCATTATCGTACGGAGAAGGAATTAACCTCCAACCCCCACCACCTAGGTTTTGCTGATGTTCCACTTTAGGAATATACCCTTGGATCAAGGCCGGATTAGTCTTATCAATGACTCTAAGGTCCAAGACTCGTAAATTATCATCGTACAGTCCCGTCCATAGTTGGTGGGAGTTACTGTGGTTCCAATTCTCAGATGGTGCAAGAATGGACGTGACACCTGCTTCATGGTGTCTATGGCCAGTGGCCCATATTTTTTCATTGGATCTCAAGTCGTGTGCAATGAGTTTGGAGTCATCTCCTCCCGTGAATACCACGTTAGCCAAGTCTCCGAGGTTCCCAAACTCGCTTATCCAACATTCCAAGTCATGTGATGTCCCGAAAATGTCAAAACTTCCATCTTCAAGTTCAATTGAACAAATTTGGCCATCTGTGCATGTTGCGATAATAGTATTACCGTCTTTGAAATTGACAGAAGTTACAGTATCTTCGAAAACATTATATTGGTTTATTTTGTGTAGCTGAAATTCATTATGATCAAATTCCCATAGTATCACCGATCCGTCATTGTGACACGTAGCCACCATTTTGTCCTTAATCTTAAGATCAAGTACTGCACCTGTAGCTACTTTGGAGATGAGCTTCAATTCGTTGCTCAGATCATGCTGGTATATGTCTATTGTTCCGTGTTTTTCTCCACTCTCTTCAAGTTTATAGGTACTTATAAATACGATAGATTTATCTAAGGGATAGTATTGAACACAACAAGGTGGAAGTTCGGTTTTGAGAACTCCTAGCCTCTTGCAATTCTCTACACTCATTATGCTCGGTGCGAATTTTTTAATTCCTTCAACCCCAAACTATAATGAGTCTTTACCAGAAATGGATGAGCTTACCGTTTAAAGCAAGAATATATATAGGAGGTTCGACATTCATAGCGGCTTTTGCAGCTGATTATGTTTTGGGCAGTTTAGAAACTGAGGTGGCTGCCAGAAAAAAAGTGGAAAGTGAATTGAGCAAATGAGGTTTCATAAGTTAAACGATCTTGTAAATAACAGAATAAACGCAAATATATTAATTAAATTAAACTAACTAAGAAATCCCAATTTCTTGTATTCTTTTCTAGTGGAAGAAATGAATTCGAGGAATTTGGCTGGGTTAGAATCGATTCCTCTGGAATAAACGAATCTTGATGCTAAATGGGTTGCAAACAATGCTTTAAGGTAAGTTTCTGGAACTCTCTTAAGGATTTTTTCAATACCAATTTCCTTAAGTAACAAAGGTGGTAAAGAGTCTAACAAGACAGCATTTCTGAATTCTTGGTCATCGTTCCATAATTCCTTGGAATTGGCCAATTCGTCTGCTAACTTGTTGATAGTTACTGACAATTTATCTGATAACTCAGTAAAAGAAACACCAGTTTGTTGTTTCAAGTCCCATAACAGTTGGAATTCAGATTCAGCGTTAGATACAATGGTTGCTTGTACTTGTTTCACGTATGCTTGGTAGAAAGCAGGAATTTCTTTAGTCTTGGAGTTGACACACATGTGAGTTAAGAAATCTTTATCATCAAAAGACAAGGATGCTAATACTTCCAAAGATGAAGAAGTAACACCACCCTTGTTAGTGGAAGCATCTTTGAAGATAACACACTCAGCTTGCTCCAAAACTAATTTAGCAGATTGAGTTATGAACAAATTAGCACCTTCGACAATGTATGGAATGATACACTTACCGGTTTTAGCATCGACAAGTTCATGAACATTGTTTGTGTCAATAGAAGCTGGTCTACCACCACAAGGAACAAACAAATCAACAACCTTAGGACCAAAAACATCCTTCAATTTCAAGTGGAAGGTATTTCTAAATGCAACACCAGAAGTCACAAAGTAACCATTAGGTAATTGAATGTCAATATCATCAACCAATACTCTGTAACCTTCAGAAGATAATTTTGAAATATCAAAATTGTCAATCATCTTTCTTTCCTTTGCTAATCTCAACAATTCTTGTTTATCCAAACCATTAGGATCAGCTATTACACCAGAACCATCAACAATACCAACATATTGCTCATCTCTAGATAACAAGATTTCATTACTTCCCAAATCACCATCTGGACCACCAGTTTGAATTTTCTTAACCGTGGCGTTATCAATATTTAATTGTTCATAAATCTTGTTCACATAAGCTCTGACAGACAAACTTGTCATTCCATATTCATCATGAGGAATACCTCCAAGAGATGGAGACTTACCAGTTAAGAAAGATTTCCACCAAGGAGCTCCTCTCTTTTTGGCGTGTAAAGTAGCCCAATCAACGTAACCTGCGGTACCCTCATCTGGTCCCAAGAATAATATTTCTGGTTTGTTGTACAAATCAATGTAGTTGTCTTTAACACCTGGGATATTTTGCTTTAATAACAAATCAATCAAGGCATCGATATACTTTTCGAAGTTAGCTTGAGGCCTTTCCTGAGCACTACCAGGATCTAACAACAAAACACCCTTTGATCCACCTTCAGGAATATCCTTATTCTTTCTTTGTTGTGTGCTGGCCAAATTGTAGTTTTCATCAAACAAATTTCTAACATTAACATTGTATGCATCGTTGGATCTGGATCTAACGATTCTGATACCACCTCTAGCAATATCTCTAAATCTGATATGGAATCCTCTGAATTCACTACCAACAACAAAGAACATACCATAAGGAGTATCGGGATATTCAGAAGTTGGCAAGAATGAAGGATTAAGTCTAAAAGACAAAGCAACCTTAGTTGATGTGTAGAAATTGGTCTTCAAGATAGACTTGTTAAACACGTATAAGGCTCTTAAGACCAAAATATGATGTTCATTCTGAGCACATTCCCTATTCAAGATTTTTTCAAAGTCTTCCTCGTTGGCGAAAGGAGTAATTTGACTGATTCTTTGATAGGATAAGGTCTTTTCCATTGAAGATCTTATATAGTGAACATCAGCAAATTGACGATACAATTTCTTGATGATCTCTTTTCTAGACTCAAAGACTTCTTGGATAAAGTCTTGGGTATAAGTCTCAGCTCTCAATCTTTTCTTCAAACTGGCCAAAACTTCGGCGTGTTGAGTGGATTTGGAAGGATCCAAAAGCGAAGTAAGCTTGTTATATTCAGGGCCCAATCTATTCAAAAAGTGGGTAACAAATATAACACCACAATGAGCATAAATGGATTCTTGAATCGACAATTCACCATTGATGAAGTTATTGTGGAAGTAATTATGAGGAATGGTGTATAACAATGAAGCTTCCTTGATAACCTGATAAATCAGAAGATCAACTGGATTTCTTTGATGTTTAGAAGTGATGTACATGGAAATAATCGTCACACCATTGGCAAACTGTTCGACATATTTTCTAGTAACTCTCAAGTTATAGTAATCGGTCAAGTCAGTCAATGCCGAATTATATCTAGGAGCCGATTTCTGCTTAAACCCAATTATAACTCTATACTCCTCAGAATCTTCAATTGGATAATGTCTGATCACAGGACCAGTGGTGTTAAGAACTCCCAAAACAATCTCCTGGTATAACTGCTTGGTGTTCTTCGAAGCAATCTTCAAGAATGTCGAATCACCAATCTTGTTGATATCAGTCTCATTATCAGCAACATTCGATTCATACTTGTTCTTATAGACAAAGTAGCACTTAACCAAGGAATTCTTGATCAGTGGATTCTTCTCATAAATCCCCGATAAAATCGGATCAGTTCTGTAGTTCAAAGCAGCACTGAAAAATTCAGCCCTGTAACTATTGGAAACAGAGCTCGAGGGATCAATGTACTTATCATCGATTCTAGTCTCAAACCCCGAACTTTTCACAGTCGAGTCGGAAGACGTGTCGAAAAAAACAGCATGATCATCAGCCTCTCTCTTATACTGAATGATAGGCTTATCCGACACGTTATCGGTAGCAAAAGCTTGCACTTTACAGGCATACAAAGAATGGATATGACTAGCAATCCCTTCTGGAGACTCTCTGGCAAAAAACACGTCATCGATTCCCAAACACTCATAAAACCACTTGGCTTCACTTTCAATAAGTGCTTCCGGAATGAATCCAGTTTGATCAATCACGTCCAATACCTGATCAAATTGGTCCTTTTTTCCACCAAATGGCCTATCGACATAATCGTGTTTGGCACTCACAAGCGATGAGGTGTTGGAGGAAGTTCTGTTTAAAGATAATTGTTGAATGTCTTGATCTATCGACATGTTTGCAGTTGCAACGGCAATGTGGTTGTATGTAGTTACAATTAATTGGGTAGAAACGGGCGGTATTTATATAATTTCTAAATCCAACTGTAAATACACAGCGGGGGTTGTGTACAGGCGGGTCGGGAATGGTGCATTCTGTGGTGTGTGTGGGTGTTACGGAGTGTGTGGTAATGGAGGGTGTGTGCAGGGCCATCAGTTTTGTGGCGGCACACACAGCATTTCTAGCCATTTATCGGTTATTACAGGAACAACCGATAATTTACAGTAGTTAGAGGTTGAAAGGTGGTACAGTAAATCAAATGATATAGTTAAACTTCTGTGATGTATAGCAACATTTCCCAATTTTCCCCTCGGATTTTGAGGCAAATTTGACCAATTTAACTTCAGGGTTCACCGAGGAGTCGATGAGACCGAGATGAGCAGAAATGACACGAACCAGCTGGTGCAGGTCGGAGTCGTTTGTCCGAGAATCTAATTTTTATTTTTCTCCACAAGTGCAAAAGGAGAAATTGGCCAAATGGACAAATGGACAAACGGACTAGGTTAATTATAGCCAATTATGTCCAACTACCCAACACTGCAGATTTTTTGGTGGCTGCGGTTGCTGTTATATTATTAACGGGCTCCTGGCATTGCCGTGTGTGGTTAGCGGTTTCCCCAGATTTCGCGGACTGGCAACTGAGGGCGAGCAGCCATCAAAGGAGGGGAGTGTTGGGGCATTTACAGCAAAGACGTTGGGGACTCGATGGAAATGTGGTGATTAAGTAGTTATTTATCTCTATGGAATTTACCAGCCGTGATCGAACAACATCGACACGGATTCTCCGTTGTGGATTCTCCGGATCGCCTCGGCAAAGATCCGAGACACGTCCAACACCTCGAGCTTATCACCCAAGATGGCTGCCGATGTGGTCTGAGGCACCGAATTGGTGGTGATCACTTTATCGATGGCCAGCTTTAGGATCCGGTTGGGGGCGTCGCCACTGAAGATTCCGTGGGTCACAAGAGCGTAGACTTTCGTGGCACCCTGGTCTTTAAGTAGTTTGGCAGCTCTGGTGATGGTATAGGAAGTGTCGACCAAATCATCCACCAACAAGCAAACACGGTCCTTGACATCTCCTACAAGCATGGTGGTGGCCACCATGGTGGCAGATGCAGATAAGGTGGTGTGCATTGAAGTGGAGCTGGCTTCTCTCAGGAGCTGGTACGAGGGTGATTGACTTGGAGCCATCAGCATACTCGATGAGGTTGAAGGAGGGTTTTTGGGGACCTTGGCTCTTCTTTCCTTGTGTATCAATGCAAACGGACATCCGAGAGCATCGGCGATGGACGTAGCTCTTTTGGCTCCTCCACTGTCGGGAGATACAATCACACAGTCTTTGTAGTTAGGAATGTAATCAATGATATAACGTTTCAATAGTGGTTTCAGATACAAGTTATCTACTGGGACGTTGAAGAAACCTTGGAATTGGGGATCATGGAGATCCATCGTGATACAACGGTCTGCTCCGGCAGTAGTCAAAAGATTGGCAATAAGTGTACCGTTCTGGGCAATCCATTGTTTGTATCCACTGTCGGTTTTCCCGTAGGCATCGACTGATGGAACGTTAATGGAAGCAGAGTTTGTCACGATGGCTGTGGGGCTTAATGATGGGATTTTAGAACTTCCTAATCCTGGTGCCGGTAAATCATTGTTCTGGCTAGCATTCTTAAGGGCAGTTTTACTTAAATCTCCACCTTTGTCACTCAAATTTAACGGAGGTGGGGTGCTTCCGAATATATCGTTATGGTCATCTCTGATGGCCTTTGGGGTCCCTGGAGCACTTTCATAAGTGTACTGATCTTTCTTGATTGTTACAGATGGAGCCCCCGTAATAGAAGCAGCATGGGGAACGTCTGGTTGTCTTGAATAAGGAAATAATGGGAGCACTGCTGTCACACGTTTGGCACTAGCAGTCTTACAAGCGGCAATAGATATCAATAATTCCATAAAATTATCATTGGCCTCACCACATCCTGATTGGATGATGAACACATCTTTTTCTCTGACGGAATCTTGGATTTCGATCGAGGTTTCTCCATTGCTGAACTTCTTCGAGTTCACTACACCTTGCTCTATAGTAAGACCTTTACAGATACTTCTTGTTAAATGTGGGTGGGAAGATCCTCCCAATACCACGATGTCTCTCATATGGAACGATGAGAAAATAAAATGAATGCGAAAAATAGATAAATCGATGCGAGGTTTCTACGTTGAGTATGGGTGTCTGGGTGTATGGATATGTATTTTAATTATACATCAATATCGTATGTCATAGGATCCCGATTGACTTTGGTATTTGACCCATTTTACAGTACGGTAGTTACCTTTTTCGTGGATTCGCAAATACTTGACCGAAAGTCCAGAACATGAAAACATATCAATGGTGAAATCGAGTTTAATCGGTGGTCTTGGCCAGTTAATCAAACTGTGGACCAGATCTTCGGAAAGCTCTACTTCTGCTGTAAGTACATGTTCTTGATCGCCGAAAAACTTGTTGAATTTCCAGATGATATAGTTGTCTCCTGGATGGTATTTTGATTTTCCAGAAGACTCGGAAATATAATGCTTGACGACTCCAGATGGGACTGGAATCCGAATTTCGACTCCAGCAGCATTTATTTTCGATGGGAAAAGTGACTTGATCAGAAGTTTATACTGAAGTCTGGTACTGCCACTCTGCTGGACCTGTGGTATGACCTTGAAAGGTAGATTGATGTTCAGAACAGTATTGTAGGACATAAGCTGGAATTCTCCATCTGGGGGGATAAACTGGATCACTCGGTTCATATCGAATTTACTAAGTTCCACACATTGATGGAATTTACAGTCCTCGAGAATAACATTATCATCGGTTGACGTATCGAGTTTTGATGAAGATCCGGTTTTAATGATTAAACCATCATCATTGAGCCCGAACCGACATTCAGGCATCCCACTTAAATGAGTCTTCATCATGATTTTTCCGTCAACATAAGCCCGCAAAATCTCTGATTGTTCATTAGTTAGCACATTAATCTTTTCTTCGACATTAACAAAAATCTCATTCCTTCTATACTTTATTCCTGGTTGTCTCCAGGTGACGTTTCCCACGCCATTGAGTTTATCGCCGCTTTTATTCGAATTCAACATGAATGTGTTACCACTACTTTTTCGTCTAGCAAGAGTGTTATTCAATTTGAACCCATCTCCAATCATTGATCCCGGTAAAACCGCTTTCAAATACGTGGGTTCAAGATTTATTGGATAGCCGAATTGGACGATTTCGTCTAACAATTGGTATATTCCAAAGAAATTGTTGACAATCAACTCTCCATTAAGCACTGAGGGATTACCAAAGGTGGATTTTAAAAGAATCTCTAATTTATAAAGAAACTCGAGAATTGCAGCACAATCCTGATTTGACCTAGTAACTGCCACGAGCCATATGTTACCCGATTTTGTGTAGATAAATGATGTCGATCCGAGTGTGAGAACTGGAGATCTCACCTCTTTGGTGCTATTAGTCTTATTACTGGAAGAAATCACTTGGATCCGGAACACATCTGATACATTTCTCTTGACACCGTCCTTGTACAATTTCAGCATGAGGACATCACCTTTGCCGTCGAATATAAATAATCCGGTAATCATGGTTGACTAAGTTCGAGATCGCGTTGACAGGATTTAATTTTTGAAATTTAATGAGAAGTTGCGTCTTGACTTTTTGCAACACAGATTAGCATTTGCAGCAAAATACTTCAACAAGGAAAACGAAAACCACAACATTTGTCCTATGCTTATATATTATATGATTTGTCTATGTATAGCTTATTTACTCTCTCATTCCAGCTGTTTCTAATCGAGATTTTTTGTTGTGCTGTGCCTTTCTGTTATGGTTGGCTTTACTAGCCTTCTTACGATCATTAAACTTCTGGGTCCTCTTTGTATCTTGGGGGTGTTTTGAGTCCTTCGAAGCTCTAGTATCTGTATCTTTTTGGTCCCCATGTTTTTCGTTGGATAACACTAACATTTGACCCCAGTCTTCTATAAGATTATCGGTCCAGCCGGTATGTTCTTTGATATGACCTCTGATTGTCTTACCTCGACTCTCAGGGAGGAATGGACCCATGCCTTCATTCTGATACACTGCATATAAATATTCTTCGTTTGATTTGGGAGCAGCTGGCAGATTCTCTTTTGTCATTCTTTCTTCAAAGAACTTTTCGAATTGTCCATATATCTCAATATCCTCTTCTTCACCTTCTGCCAATGAATTCATTGCAAGTTCCATTGTAGCCTTCTTCAACTTTTCATCAAGATTTTTTACTTTAATACTACCCTGTTTCTTCAGTCTCACCTGTTTAAGATTCAGGGTGTTGAACCTAGAGTTCTCGGAGGTCTCTTGTTTTTTAGATGTGTTGACTAATGGCTGTTTCAATGCTGGAGCTGCAGTTTGTTTTTGTACTGGTTTAATTTGGTTGATAATATCAGGATTCTCAAGCAACATGTTAATAACGTGTTCCACGTCATCATTGTTTTCCTCTAATACGGCCTCTGCTTGGCCAATACTAAGATCCGGAAATATACTCATCAAATTATCAATATTATCTTTTGACACAATGCTTTCAGTTGTGGCAACGATCAGTTTTGGTATTAAAAACTCTAATTTTTCCCTGGATCCCACAATAAGTTCGGAAAACTCTTCTGATATGACTATGGATGAAAATAATGGAGATGTGAACATCTGAGATGGTTTCTTAATCCCTAAGCTTGAAACCAATTTGACAATTTTAACAGCAGGTAAACTTACCAATGATACAACCATAAGCAGTTTCGCCGTCTCAGCGTGTATACCTCTTCCATTTGCAAACGCCTTCTCAAGAACTTCTATCCAGTCCTTATTCACAAACTTTTCAGCAAAGTCTATACTTCTTTTCTTGCTGACTTTGTCCACAGACATTTTTCCCCCGTTCAAGCTTAAGGTGGTGTTCGTAGAAATAGATTGTCCCAACAATTTCAGCAAAGTATCAAGGTCTTTTTGAGTTATTCTTCCGTTTAATAATTTCTTCTCCAAATAACTATGTAATGAGCTGATAGAACTGATTTTATCTGACTTCTTATTATCGTTGAACTTACTTTTGAAAGTCCCGTCAACCAATCCTCTCACTGTCGACTGGTTCTTATCAATGTAGATCCCAACAAAGTACCAGATCATCTCTCCGATGAGATTAAATTTCAATAAGCTGTAAGCTTTGATAGCCTGGAACACCAACTGCTTAAGGGTAGATTCATTTTTCTTGATATCCACATTGATGGCCCCAAGGGAAAATATCTTGTTTTCTTCGTCGTATGTTTCGTACAAGTATTTCTTGAAAAACTCATATAATTGTTGCTTAGACTTGATGGAAAGATACTGGAAGTTGTCTTCCAACAAAAATTCAAACAAATGGATGTACTCTTCAAGTAAATGCACCCAAATCACAGGATCTCTATCTATCAAAGAAGACCGTAAAGTGAACGGTGCATACGTCGGAATTGGTATGTTAATCTGTTGACTCATATATAATATTCAAGCTATTATATGCCAAATATTTCGCATTGATGCGTTGAGCAAAAAAATATAAAAAGCGTCATTTCCGTAATCATGGGCTGGTTACCTTTCACTTCAAAAAAGTCTGATTCTCAAGCTATTCCCACTCCAAGTGGACCAATTGGCCAGAAATCACATGAGCCTTTAGGAGTCGCTCCAGATTCGGATATTTCTCACACATTAGATCAAATTACTGGCAGTGAACAAGAATTGACAGTTCAGCAACTTACAAGCCATACCATCGCTGAATTCAACAAATCTGTTTCCGAGTTTGTTGCCAAGAGACCTGATAACATGTTTGTCATTGATGGAGAAAAGGACATTCAACAGAGCATCATTTGCACCAATAATGAATCTGGAGGCAAGACTTGTCTCAAGTTGCAATACAACTCTATTCAATTGTTCAAGCATATGCAAACCTTAGAATATTTTTGCTCTCTACCCGATGATATTGATGCTACCTACTTTGAATGTAGGAAGATTAAGTAAGAGGTTAGATAAATGGATATAAATTTAAGACTTTAATGAGAGAGATAAAACATTACGAACACCATACACCTCCAAAAATAAAATTGATTTGTCGATATCAGATCAACAAACCAGCAGCTAAACCAAGGCTAACTGCCGAGATTGGCCAAATACTTGAAGCTTTATTTTCACAATCAACTGATGTAAGATTAGTCACGTTAGAATGATTGGAATGATTATGATGATGATCTTTAATATCACAATCTTGGCCATCTTGCTCTTCATCTGACTCAATATCTTCTATCAGTTCAGATTTGGTTTTATAAGAAGCTATTTGTCTTTTGACTTTTGCGGTAATTGGATCGGAAGGCTCAAGAACCTCTTCGTCGCTGAAAACATAGTTATTGTTGGCAACAAACTCTTTGATCTGGACCAAATCGTCGTTTCCATTCTTGGAATATTCATCCTCTAAGGTCTTCAATCTAATATCACTGGCTACCTCGATATTAGCACAAGCGAATTTAGTTAAATTGGCAAAATGGAAAACGATCGATTTACCTATGATGCTGGACTTCGATTTTGGATTGAGGGAAAGATATGGATCATCATACTTTGTTTCGAAGCAGGTAGTATCAATCCATCCATGCTTTCCACTCAAATCACCAACCTGACAATATGCATCCAGCTTTTGTGCATCACAATCAGCAGGAGCTTTATAAGGATTGAAGTGTAAGCCAGCAGACTCACAATCTTCATTGGAAGTCACAGGGAACTCATGGATATGGTACTGGAATGGACCCCCTTCTTTCGGTAATTTGGTCATGTCAACATGGACGTTAACTGTTTTACCCTTTTTGGCTGTAAATACTATGTTACCTAAAATTGGTTGACCGTTGAATGGGAAATCGGCAACGGCAACTACATCTGCTGGATTCTTTTTTACTTTTGGAGCATGTTCTGCGATAACAAGGACTGATAATATGGATAAAATAACGGTGTCTTGGAGCTTCATTGGGAATAAACGAGTGGTTTGTGGTAGTATTCTTGAGTGCTCAGTTACAGCACAAACGCTACAGTTTTCGCAACCGTGCGTGTAAATACAAAAATACAAACTATACAATCAAATTTAGATATAAGATATAACTCTAATACTAGAGTTTATGCTGCAAAGTCATGGAGATTTGTTCACAATATAATTATCGAGTCATGCAATATGCATGAGCAAAATGCTTCTCCCATCCAAGACCAGCTACATGTTTTACATAAGAGTCTTCGTAGGAATACTATACCCTTCCTAGCAAATATATTCTTGTTGATAAAATATAAATAATACCCGATTAAGACACCATGGTGCCAACTGTGAAAGTTGGTACCAATTGATAAATCCTGATCAATCTCACCCTTGCTGACGTTGACTATTCTCTTAGTGGACAATTCGTTTGGCCCGTGCACTACTTGCCGAAACTCGGACTCCGCAAAATTAACGGTGTATTACTAAATGTATGTATTCATGTCTATCGTAACTATGCAATGCTATGTGTGACAAAATCTCTTATATATCATACCATAAAAGACTCTCCACATCCACAAGTACCCTTTGAGTTCGGGTTTTTGAATATAAATCTAGACGACAATTTATCCTCTAACCAGTCCATTTCTGAACCCACGATTGAGAAAAGAGCTTTGGAATCAATAAATACTTTCACTCCATCTTGTTCGACCAATTCGTCAAACTTACCAGCTTCGTTGACGTATTCCAAATGATAAGTCAAACCAGAGCATCCTCTGTTCTGCACTCCAATTCTGATATATTTACCTTGAGGCTTGTCCATTAATCCTCTTAAATGTTCAATGGCATTAGAACTGAGGGTAATGATTGCTTTTCTTGGTTTAAGAACTCTTCTCTTTTTCTTTGGAGCTGGAGCTGGAGCTGGAGCTGGAGCTTCAGTAGAAATAGCTTCAGCAGTTGCTATTTTAGAGGTTTCAGGTTTAGATGGTTCTGTTGCAGTAGTTTGAATAGTTGCTTCTGAACTTTCAGGTTTAGCAGCTTCCTTGACATCCAACAGCTTTTCTTCTCTCTTTTTGAAACGGGATGCACGAGAACGTCTCAATGGCGTGGTCTCTTTCAATTCACCCTTATTCATCTTGTATGGATTCCATTTGGATCCAGTTAAACTGTTAGTGGTATCAACGTTATGCTTGCTCTTGATGTTATCCATGCTATAATTCAAACTGGCATAGAAATCATTCGACAGCTTGTTCGTAATTGGAATGGTTTGAATGAATCTCTTACCGTTCTTGTCTTGATTGGAATTGGATGTTGGAGAACTTGAAGTCACCGAACTGGCTCCGGTATTTGATGATCCGTGAAAGTTATCATGTGAAGAAGAATATCTCATGAATCTTTTGGAAATTGGTGTATTGAATATGTCAATCACTGGATATGGGCGTATTAGGCTTTTGGTTAAGCCTATTGGCGTTATGCTATGACGAATCATGATAAATAAGAAAACAATATTTGGGAATTAATAATAATTGTATTTGAAAGTAATTTTTTTTCGTGAGGGCTTGTTGTGTGCGCACGACGGTCATATTTCTAGTAAGCAAAGTTTACATGCTTGTGATTGGCCGGAGCTTTCGCGCTTACGTCAGAGCCAGCTTGCAGATGTTTGGTGCGGTCAATAGTTGCAAAACTCTCGTGAACATATTATTTCTATGTACCTTATAAATCCTTAACATTTCAAATAGCACTTGTTTCCCTATACAACCAGCGATAATAAATAGAGTCCTTTTCAAAGGAGGGAGAAACCTCATCCCAAATTGTCTTGTGGTATTGGTTAATCCATTTCTTTTCGATGTCAGTCAATAATGAAGTATCGACCAATTTCTTACAAAATGGAACTCTGGTCAAAGTCTCAAATTCAAAGAACTTCTTACCGTTATAAACTTTATTGGTCTCTTTAACCACCATATCATTTTCTAAACGAATTCCGTATTCGCCTTCTTCATAGTATCCTGGTTCATTACTAATGATATTACCAGGTTGAATGAATGATGTAAATGCTGCAGGTCTTAAACCAATACTCACCGGACCTTCATGAACATTCAAATAGGATCCAATACCGTGAGAAGTACCATGACCATAGTCCAAATTGTACTTCCACAAGTGTTGTCTGGCAATTGAATCCAAGTAAGCACCCTTAGAATTCTCCGGGAATCTCAAGTCGGATAATCCAACAAGACCCTTCAAAACCAATGTGTAATTCCTTTTCTCAATTGAGCTTGGTTTACCCATATGTATAGTTCTAGTTATATCCGTCGTGCCTTCCAAGAAATGGGATCCAGAGTCATTTAAGTAAATTTTATCAGGGTTGATCATTGAGTAGTTGGTAGCAGATGGGCTATAATGGATGATGGCTGCATTTGCTCCTGAAGCAGAAATTGTATCAAAAGACAAACCAACAAAATTTTCTTCTTCATTCCGGAATACAGTCAATTGTTTATCAGCGGAAACTTCATCAATCATTTCATTTTGAACATTAAGTTGATCTTCTAACCAAGCAAAGAATTTACATAATGCTCTTCCATCCTTCAAACTTGCAAGTCTTGCTCCCTTTATTTCAGTTTCATTCTTTATAGCTTTAAGGTCTTCAATAGGAGATCTGGATAATTGGCTAAATGAACATTTCAAATTTCTAACCAATTCCCAAGATGCATTTTTAGTAGTCAACAATTTCTTGTCTTCTAAATTCAAATCTTTAGAAAAATTGAATATATGAGTCCAGAAAGAATTATAATCAATAACTGTAACATTGTTTTCAGTCAAATATTCAGACACACCTTCATCAAATCTTGATGAATCCACAAATAATAATACCTCCTTGTTAGAATTAATAATCATATAACTGTAAAATAATGGATTGTATGCAATATCAGCCCCTCTCAAATTCAATAACCATGCAATTTCATCTAATGCTGTCACAACCAAAGCATCACCAGAGTTGGATTTGATAACTTTAACGATCTTGTCCAACTTGGAAGAAAATTCTTCACCACAGTACTTTGTATCCAATCTCTTAACCAAATTTCTCGAAGAAGGTGGTAAGGATTCGAAATTCTCCCAGATTTTGTAGATCAAATTTTCCTTGATAGGAACAAATTCCACTTCGGCTTTCGGATTCTTTTTCAACTTTGAAGCAATGATCCCACTAAACTTTAAAAACTCGTCATACGTCACCAATTTTGGATCAACTCCAATATTGGCCTTAACTCCAGAATCTAATGACAGTTGAATAGCTTGGTCAATAGCCCAATCTTCCCATGTAGGCTCATTCAAAGCTCCTTGCCTCAATAAAGTCCAGTTGAAATCCAACTCATTCATAGCTTGACTGAAGTATCTAGCATCAGTAGATAAAGTAGCCAATCCTTCGGGAGTTGAATTCATACAAGTCACATCACGAGTAATAACTGCTACACCAGCACTACCTTGGAATCCAGAAATAAAACTTCTCTTTTGGTCTGCTAATGAAACATATTCGGATTGATGTTCATCTTCACTTGGAACAATGTAAACAGCCAAATTGTATTCTTCCATGACTCTCCTTAACTTCTCAAGTCTTTTAGAAGTGTTAATTTCTTTGGTGTCAGGTTGGCACAAAGTAGAAGCATCGATAGAGAAAACAGACCCTTTTCTACTACCAGGTCTGCTACCAGCACTTCCAGTTCTTCTCAAGGTAATTTGCCTGGCAATAGCTGAACTTCTTCTGTTGGTCCTTGACAATAATCCAGGAGAGCATGTACAGTTATTACACTGTGCTCTTGGTACTCTTCGTTGCATCATCATACTAATGTTTGTTGTTGCTGTGAATGATTATTTAATCCAAAAAAAAATTGGATGGTTTTTGGTTGTGCGCGAGACTTGGTCCAGCCACACTCGACGGGAAAGGGTCCGGATTATCTTGATGTTACTTTGGAGATGCGCCTTGAGGTCATAGGTGGAAGGGAGAAAGATAGGCAGGGTACTTCTTACCCCCTTTGAATATCCAGATTTTCTCCGATCTTGTGTGTGCAGCTATAAACTCCAAAATGAACCTTTCCTGTAACTGATTGTTCTTGCTGGTATACACACGTATACGTCAAGTAGAATAAAGATATAACTCCGGACTAGGCTTATACAGTTGGTTATTTTTCTTCTGCACTTTTATATCATTTTTGCAGGTGAAGTCTTGATTGTTGCAAAAATTTGCCTAATTTTCCTACATTTAAGAGACCTTCTATGGGCGATTTAAGAAGCTCGTTACACTCATCGGGCTGAGCTTGTACAGAATGAAGTATTTGCACCCATCTACAAGGGAAAACTTATTTGTAGATATACCTTTTAAAGAGGTTATACATGGTATCTTGTGCTCCTATGAGACATGTGTTTATTCATTTGGCTCCCCGAACAAAAGGTAACCGTGTTATGGGCTTTTCGGCTCTAGAGCTGTATCGGTGGTAAAAAGAGACTTGGGTGCGAAGCATATAATTTTCAACCATGAACGTCTCATTCCAAGACATTGTAAATGTAAGTTAAAATAGACTTCCCGTTCTAATGAGTATTGATACTAACTATGTCATAGAGTATTGAACGTTTGTATACGATACATGATCCAAATGAGGTCAAATCGATCCAGTCGTTCCTACTAGACCTTCAACGTCAAGACGATGGGCAGCTAGCCAAATCATTACTCCAGGATAAAAGCAAAAATTGCCAATACTTCGGGGCTCTTACCTATGGTGTGATGATAAACACCGTGCGTGAGTTCTCCCCTGAGGATCTACAGCGATTCTCAACAGACATAGTCAGTTATATTCACAATCAAGCGGACACATTGGTTGTTAAAAAGCTATTATCCGACTTGAGTATTTTGTTCATCTTCAATTACCACAGATTTGATCAAACTCCTTTTGAACTAGTCCTCTTAAAATTAACTGGTTCGGCCAACTTAGACTTTAGTAAATTGGACGAAGGTTCCTTTCAAATCGTGTTGAATCTTATGACCATTTTAGTGGAAGAGTTGATCAAAAAAGAACAGGTAACTGAGCTCCATGATGTGGTTTTTGAGAAGATCTACCCTATGGTCTATTCCATTTACACACATTTGAACTCTTGCATGATAAATACCATCCCTTATGGAGTGCATTCACAGAGTTTGAATTGCTTGAATTCTTGGATCGCTTATATATCTATGGCAGAGACTCAATCCAAGATACGATACAATGACACAGAACAATTGGTAATATACTTATTTAATTTCTTGGAGAACTTAGATTTCAGCAACCTGGAATCGATGGATCTAATAAACAAGTCTGTTGGTGCTGTTACTGAGATTTTAGAGATGAATCCAATGCTATTTGATCTCAACAAAAGGCAGTATTTAAAAGCCTTATTATTCGAGGACCACAAATTTGGCCGCAGATTTGTCGATTTGGTTGCATTCAATGACGATATGAGAGAGGAGTTTGAAGATGAAGTCAGTAATTTTGTCAACTTGATAATCATTTTTCTTCTGAACGAGATGTTGCAGTTAACGAAGCATTTGACTGACCCTGGCAACAAATATATCCTAGGACTAATACTAAGACTCACTCAATTTCCTGGTTATCCAAAAATAGATGAGAATATAAGTGACCAATTGTTAACCTTCTGGGAAGAGTTTTTCAATGTGTTTATAGATGATGAGGAAACATTAGAATCTTACTACGAGAACCAAGGTTCTGATGCTAAAATTGATTTCCTCAACACTAGAGATGAGATTTGCCATGAAGTTTGTATGGCATATTGGGAGAAGATCAAGTTACCTCCTTCAAACAAGCTTCAACTTAACCAATCGGATTTCTTTTACTTCAAATCCAATGTTGGAGATTTCTTTTCCATCATTTATTCATTGCTAAAACTTCCATTTTATGTAAACATGATCAAATTGGCTATCACAAAAATTAAGTCACAGGACATTGTTGATCTAGAAGCAACCTTATTCATCTTATTCAAAGTGAATGAAGATTCAACTTTTTATGAGAGTCAAAGCAACTTGTTGCTCCCTCCAACAAATGATATTATTGAGGGTGGTGGTTTATTCGATATACTTCCGAATTTATCAAACAGTATTCCTCATTACTATTATATTGTTTCCACAGTTATCAATTACATTGCTTCCGTTCAGTTTTATTTAAAAACGGAATATGGTCCCAAGTATCTTGGCAACATCTTAGACTTTCTTTTCAACATAGTCATCACCTCGAATAATACCAAATTGTCTCTTACTGCGTCCAAGACCATTCTCAGTATCTGTCAAGAGTGCCGGAACAATTTAATCGTCTTTTTGCCTACCCTAAAGGGCCTTCTTGATGAAATGATTCAAAATGAAGGAATAGACAACTTGATTAGAACTAGATTGGCAAACTCTTATGTTTCAATCGGCCAATCTGCTTATCTCAAAAATCCACTGGAATTCAGTGTCCTTCTTTTAGATCTTTTGAAAGTCATTGATTCAAAAGCAAGCACTTTGATGAATTACCCAAATCATAATGATGATTCTCTCGTCGATTATTTGGTCTCTTTGCTATCTTGTGTTAACGAGATAGGAAAAGCCACTCTATTGTCCGATGATGTTGACAACATATACACAGAGGGTGAAGCTAAAGAAATATCAGCTTTCTGGGATATTGATGAACTTGGGGTGAAATCATTAATATTAAACATAATCAGAAAATACTCAGTGGATTTCCACCCTTTTAAAAATAAGGCTGATGTCACTGAGCTTTGTTGCCAGATCCTCAAGTCAGGTATGAACGAACCGATCAATAACCCATTCAAAATTGAACTCTCGGTAATATTTGACTACTTGATTCAAAAATCGCAAATCAGTGATTCCAATTCGGCGTATCATGCTTTCAAGCTAGTCGAAACCATTGTCATCACCAATTATAAGATATTGAATGAAACAACCGCACATAATCTCATAAGCAACATATTTATTCCTCGTATGATTGACAGTGAATTACAAAATGACCCGGACCTATTGTCTAGTTGTGTTGATGTTTTTACAAGTATCCTTGATAAGAAACCATCTTTGTTGCTCTACTCGAATTTGAGTGAGTTCAATCAAGTAGCACATTATAATGTTGAAATGTTCAAATTCACTGAAATAATGGTTATTAAATCACTTCTGAAATTTTGGAGCTCTTTAATGACACTTAAAAAGGGAAATCAAGAAGATCAAGCGATAGTCCGTAGGATGCTAGTGGATGAAAACTTGGGCCAGTTGCTTGTTAACAAACTTCTTCTATCATTCCTTAATAATTCGAGATCATCTTTGGAATATTACTTTGGTATATTCAGAAGCTTATTATCAAAGTACCAATTGTATACTAAGAACTGGTTGAGTAACACTTTATCTAATAATGACTTGAACCAAGTTAATGATTCTGAGAAAAGAATGTTCATTGAGAAATTACTTGTGACCAGAGGACAGCGACTGGCTAACGATGTGTTGAAAAAGTTCTGGCTACAAGTCAATGGATTGGTTGAATTTAACACCAAAAGCTACTGATACTAGTAAAACATTTATATTCATCAATTATAAACATTAATAAAACAAACAGAAATTTCATCATAATACAGCTTCCAATTCCTTGACCAAATGGTCACATTCAGCGACAAAGTCAAGCTCAAATACACTCATGGCTTGATATCTAATTCTAGTATTTCCATTGTAACTATCTTGTCTTGCTCTCATTCTGAAACTGTATTCTTTCATAACAATGCTTTCCATGATTTCATCAAACGATGGGTCAGCATTGTCTTGTAATTTTTTCAATTCAGTGGCACCAATTCCCAATAATTTGCTAGCTTCTTGATCAAACAATGTAACCCATAATTGGCCAGTTGAGTCCATTACAGAGCATGTTAAGATAAATCTGTAATTTGGTTCATTA
This sequence comes from Yamadazyma vaughaniae, assembly GCA_030569695.1. NCBI lineage: Eukaryota > Fungi > Ascomycota > Pichiomycetes > Serinales > Debaryomycetaceae > Yamadazyma > Yamadazyma vaughaniae. The sequence continues at coordinate 1,563,040 of JAJMLO010000001.1, read as the reverse complement.
TAGTTGATATCACACTTTTCACATCTCCATGTTCCATCATTTTGGTCGACAATTTTACGGTTACAGGCGTTACTGCTACCTTCAGGTTTATTCACACATGCTGGGTAAGAGAAGTTGTCTTTTTTCAAGAAATTAATTGTAGCTTTAGTGGAGAAGAAATCTGGTTGTTCATTAAATCCCAAATTTTCATCTTGGGCTTGTAAAATGGTTTTTCTTTTAGCAAAGTTGTTGCTTGGACCAGCTTCAGACTTCAAAGTTTGAAAAGATTCTTTGGCTCCTTGATTGTCGTACCAGCCTTTTAATTGATAAGCTTCAGGAGCGTCTGGACTTGGCACAATTGAACCGGTTTGAGTCAAAGTTAAACTTCTTCCTCCAAAATCCAGAATCTTGCAACCCTTAAAAGCAATAACAGTTCCTTCTGGCAAGCTGAAATCCAAAGCTGTTTGATTCCATAAACCTACTGTGATAGCAAAGTTCGAGTCATCAACGATGTCAATATCCCTTCTATCGAAAGGTTTACCTGTAGCTTTGGAAGTAATCTGGAAAGATGGTTTGACTTCTCTCAAAACACCAATGACATCAACAATAGCATTTGGTTCGGAGGTTTGAATTTTGTTCAATTTTGTGAAATTAAATTTCAATTTTGGTACGTCGTCCGTGTTATCGAAACATTCTTCAATGACTGTATCTCTCTCCAACGCCAATTCATAAGGATGGCTCAATTTAGAAAATTGGGGCTTTGCAGCTTGAAGTCTAGCTTTTGATATAATATACACCTTTCCTTCTTGGACTGAGGCATGTAATTTTGTGGCAACTTCATTGAAGGCAGTGGCTCTGATTTCGTCAGAGTCGTCCAACAAATTCATGTTGAACAAACTACCAGTACCCTTAGCGTTTTGCCAGGTTCTGATATCACCCTTATAAGAAACTCTGGCCTTGATGACCCAACTATTTTGATAAGGAGACAACAGCTCAATAGAAGTGATCTTCTGACCCTGGAACGTATCACTAGCTTCTGACTTAGACTTAGCAGCTGGGGCAGTGGACTTAGTTTCGAATGAACCTTTCGAATCTTTGTTTTTGAAGTAATTTTGTTCTGGATGTTGAGCAAAGTACTCAGTGACTTTAACAGTAGAACTGGCTTCGGTAGGACAACTAGCCACGACAACCTCGGCATCATAAATTGTCAGATAAAACTTATCTTCGTCGAAGCAAGCATGCTTCAATACCTTAATTACAGATCCTTTTTGGAAACCTTGCTGTTCCAATTTTTCATATAAGTCTTTATCCATAACTCCTTGGGAAGTATATTTCCCATCGTACATCATAACTCTGGATTTCCCCACATCGTAATGTTTCAAGTTAATGATTTGGATGGTAAAAGGAGCACTTTCATAGTGTTGCCTGTGCGCAACTGAGTAAATCTTTGGCAAGACTTCCAAATCAACTGGTAAATCCATAGTCATGGTTGAAGAGTATAACAGACGCGATCGCGTTGCGCGAATAAATGAAAATATTGAGTTGTTCAGGTGCACGACCCATCTTAAGCGAATGAGGAACTCCAGAGAATATAGTGTATTCACATTATGCTTACATTGTGTATAGTGTAACGTGTTTTTGGAGTATATAACTTATATACATATAACTATTGTAATTCGTTTGTCTTTGATGGCACTCATTTCTTTAATGGCATTTATTTGTCTACAACTTGAATTGCACATTCACAGCATTGTAGAGCTCATCTTTCTGGTTCACTTTTACTGCACCGGCTTTCAATAAAGCTTTGGTCAAGTCATCTATCAAGTCATCAGCATTTTCAATTCCGATACATAAACGGATCAAATCTTCAGGGAAATCTCTTTCTTCTCTGGTCTTTGCATCAATGGAAGCATGAGACATCTTACAAGGCATAGAGATTAATGAATTAACACATCCGAATGAAACTGCAATACCAAAAATGTCGGTATTTTCAACAATCTTTTCTGACATTTTGATGTTACCGGTTTCAAAACTCAAAACGGCACCAGACCCTCTACACATACTTTGGTGAAGTTCATGTTGAGGGTGATTTTTCAAACCTGGATATCTGACCTTGAAACCAATGTTGTTCAAAAATTCTGCAATCTTTTGACAATTTTCTTGTTGTCTTTCGATACGAATAGCCAAGGTCTTTAAACCTCTACATAATAACCAAGAATCGAAAGGTGACAATCCACAACCAGTTGAATTTATAACAAAATAGACCCGTTCTGCCAATTTGGCACTACGAGTTGCAATGATACCAGCCATGATATCATGATGACCATTAAGATATTTGGTGGCAGACTCATATTGAATATCCACGCCCAAATCCAATGGGGTCATTAAGATTGGTGACATCATGGTGTTGTCAAATACAACGATGATATCAGGATTAATGTCATGGGCAGCTTTGGCAATGGTTCTAACATCAACACATTTGATCAAAGGGTTTGTAGGACTTTCAAGAAAAATCATTTTTGTATCTGGTCTGATCTTCAGCTTAATCAACTCTGTGTTAGTAGTATCGTGATGGCTAACTTCCAAGTCTCCTTTTTTATTCAAATACGTCAATAATCTGTGGGTACCTCCGTATAAGTCATCACCAGCAATAACGTGGTCACCAGGCTCGAGCAAACGAGTGATGACATCCAAACATCCCATACCACTTGTGACAGCAAATGCATGTTCGGCCTTCATGATTCTAGCGACATGGTTTTGTAAATATGTTCTGGTAGGGTTTCCGGATCTAGTGTAATCGTATTCCCCCATATTGTCCAAAGAGTTCTGCTTAAAAGTTGCTGACTGGTACAAAGGTGGAACAGACGCATTGTATTGGTCATTGCTCTTGGAAAACACCAACTCAGTTTCCAAGTTGTAAGTTTTAGAGTTCTTTGGTGCCATGTTTAATGAATATACTGGTAATAAGTGACTCAAATTTTCATTTTCCATTTCGCGGATTAGCAATTCTCACGAGACCAGATAAGATGAGATAAGATGGAGTTGCACAAATAGAGAATATTTTAGTTTCAGTCATCATATATCAAAGTTACAGTTATCAAATAATGTATATTTTATAAATAGGGCCTATGGCATCATGATGTGTTAATGAATTTGGGGTTTTTTTGTTTGTTTGTCTGTGATAATGATTATGTCTATGTCTTATGCAGCGTAATTTACAAGTCGGATCTAGTGAACTTTCTAATATCAGTTGGTTCGTCTCCCAATAAAACCTTGGCACCACTGAATGGTTCACAAGAGTCTCTTCCACTGACAGGACCACATTCCTTCAATTCCTTTCCAGCTTGTAATTGTTTCAACAAATCCACCGTCTTTGGACCAGTCAAATCTTCATAATAATCATCATTGATACCCATCATTGGGGCATTGACACAGGCACCCAAACATTCGACTTCTTGTAAAGTGAATAAGTTATCATCGGTGGTTTGACCTGGCTTAATCTTCAAGTGTTTGGTGATGGCTTCCATTATTTCATCACTTCCACATAATTGACATGGAGTAGTAGTACAAACTTGCAAGTTGTATTTACCCATTGGTCTTCTGTTGTACATGGTATAGAAAGTTGCAACTTCGTAAACTCTCATTGGAGGCATGTCTAACATCTTGGCGACGTAGTTCATGACGGAAATAGAGGTGAATCCTGCTTGACGTTGTCCCAAGTCCAATAATGGCATACAGGCTCCCTTCTTATATTGTGGAGGGTATTTGGAGATGATTTCTTCAGCTCTCTTCAAGTTTTCTGCATTGAATTCAAATGGTAAGTTAGGGTTATCCAAGTCAGAGTTTCTGTGCACAGAAATGATGGAAGAGTATCTTTTGGAAGCTAAATTAGCAACGGGTTTCCTTGACTGAACAGCAGCTCTGGTAATGTATTGGAACATCTTGTTTATTGGAGATCGAAAGTAATTTGAAACTGAAGTTTTTTTTTTATGAGAATGTGCGTAAAAACCATTGACTCGCACCTCATTGGCTAAACCTCAGACAGGGACACACATTCGCCAAAATGGCAGTTATACAAGATTCCGAACAGTGTAGAGTAGAATTGAGGGACATACGAAGATAGCTATAAAGAATCCAGAAACCTACTGTCAAAGTTATTTGTAGTCCTATTATAGTATTTAACTTACGATTTTCAATACCCATCATTGCTTATTGTTAACGAGAACATTCACACTAGAATGATATCTTAAACGTCCATTCTTGATTACTTGAAGGGCCTACTGTCTATTTGTGTTGAGGGTAGGTACTTGGGATTTTTTAAGAATTTTTACAACGATTTAAACATGACTTAGTTTTCACAGCCAATGAAGCAGAGTTACCATGCGTTCTTCAATTTTCGCAGTTTAGAGAAATTTAAAATAAATTATTCTGCATCCAATTTAGCCAAAAAAGTTCTAACCACAAATCATTAAATGCAGCAAATTTAACATCAGAAAAGAAGGATACTTATAAAAATTGGTTAGTAGAGGGGGTCCAGGTAAACAAATGGTAAATAGTCTCTATTAATTATATAGTAATTACACTCAGTATAATTACCGCTATGCCTTTACTGGTCCCCACGAAGTTTCGCTAAATTACCTCGTCAACCGTCGCACGTCTCCTATCCATCGTCCCGCACCAGCTAACGATTTTAGACATTTCGCGAATTCCCAACAGGGTCAAAGATTCTATAGGGAACACAGACATCCACTTATTTGATAGTCGAATCGAGTGCTTTGTGGTTGGTATCTTAGTCAATATCAAGACTCGCTGAATTATATATATAGACAATTGCTCCACTTATCTGTGTTTGATTTGATATTTTCCGGTCCTTTTTCCAATTGATTTGTCATTCAGTTCTAGTTTTTTTTCATGTCCAGAAGGGATATATTTCAAACACCGGCATCTCCATCTCGGTCCACGAGAAACTTGGACCCTCCACATCCCAAAGATGGCTTACCACTACCTTCAACGTCACCTAGGCGAAGAAACAACCAAAAATCCATATTTAGTGATAGGTACATTCCCAATAGAACTGGTGTGGATCTCCAGGCAGCATTTAGTTTGAATAATAAGGAGATTCTACCTGACCTACGGAATAGAACTGATAGAGCAGATAACGAGATTGAGATCCAGAAGGAGGAAGAGGCCAATAGGACCTTCAGTACTGTGTTGAAGAATGAGTTGTTTGGCGATAATGTACCCATGGTATCAGCTTCAACGGCAAAGTCACTTTCTTCCAAGCCAAGACCCAATAGCACAGGGAATTTCAATGCCAATAACAACAATGGAAATGGTAACAACATATTCATGAACCAGATCTCGAGTCGATCGACCGATTCTATTCCCACTCAGTCGTCAACTCCGGTTTTACCACCCAATGTTAATACTAGTGGCCGAGTGACACCACCTCCCAGACAAAGTTCGTTAACGAACACTCCAAATTTAAGTCATCACGGTCTGAATTCCGGACTCGTGGGACCATCCTCTGCCACAACTGTGGAAATGGATAATAATGGTGCATCTGATATAACTGGTACTCCAAGACAAAAGACAAATTTATTTACATACCAGTCACCGAGTAAAAACAGACCAATCTCCCGAGATATTCAAAGTGAAATATACTCCCTTTCCCCTGTACGTCAGGAATCTCAGAAATTGTTATTATCCCCACAAAAGAAACCACGAAATATATCGAAAGTTCCATATAGAGTGCTAGATGCCCCAGAATTACTGGATGATTTTTATTTGAATTTAGTTGACTGGGGTCAACAGGATATTCTTTCAGTCGGATTAGGTGATAGTGTATATCTTTGGGATGGTTCCACGCAATCAGTGGATAGACTTTGTCAACTCGGTAATAAAGAGAAAGTAACGAGTCTTAACTGGATTGGTTCTGGAACCCATTTGGCCCTCGGGACTTCAAAAGGATTGGTGGAGATTTGGGATGCCACTAAAATGAAATGTGTTCGTACTATGTCGGGACATAGTATGAGAGTTAGTTCTCTCGCATGGAATGAGCATATTCTCTCATCTGGTTCTCGAGATAGGACTATATTGAATAGAGACGTCAGAATAGAGCAACATTACGTCAATGTTCTCGAGAGTCATAAGCAAGAGGTTTGTGGACTTAAATGGAACGTGGAAGAAAACAAACTTGCTAGTGGTGGTAATGATAACATGCTATATATTTGGGATGGGTTAAACACCAAACCACTTCATGAATTCAAAGACCATACCGCCGCAGTCAAAGCCATTTCTTGGTCTCCCCATCAGAGAGGAATCCTTGCATCTGGTGGTGGTACTGCTGATAAGACCATCAAAACTTGGAACACGATAACCGGAAATTTATTGAGTGACGTTAATACTGGATCTCAGGTGTGTAACTTGGTTTGGAGTAAGAACCTGAATGAAATCGTTTCCACCCATGGATACTCGAGGAATCAAATCATTGTTTGGAAGTATCCAACAATGCAACAAATTGCTCAGTTAACAGGCCATACATACAGAGTATTATATCTTTCGTTATCTCCAGATGGAGAGACCATTGTGACTGGTGCTGGTGATGAGACATTACGGTTTTGGAACGTATTCGAAAAAAATAAAACAGACGAACCTCCTTCTTCTGTTTTGCTTGATGCATTCCTGCAATTACGGTAGACTTTATATACTTACAGTCACAATAAATTCTAATCAGTAGGTCTTCTTAAATCCATGAATTTGATTATTCAGCTTGGTGACTCAGAAGCGCGCGGGTTCGCTATAAAAGCTTATCTGATCTCACCGGAATCTTGAAATATTCATCTCCGTCAAATATTCATTTTTTTTATTCATTGATTGAACATGTCAGGACCTAAGGATTTATCCCACTTACTCTCTCTCGAAGCCAAGTCCAGAAAGCCATCCCCTTTGAAGGAAGCTTTCATTTACTATGGAAAACCAGGTATCACTTTTCTCGGAGGTGGGTTACCATTAGCTGAATATTTTCCATTTGAAAATGTTTCGGCCAAAGTTCCCCAAGCTCCTTTCCCAGATGGTATTGGTGCTAAAACAAAGCAATTCACTGACATTGAAGTCAAGAAGGCCAAGGGCAAAGAAAATTCCATCGAGTTAGCTAGATCTTTGCAATATGGTTTCACTGAAGGTCACAAAGAGCTCATGAGTTTTGTTGATGAACATAACAAAATGGTTCATGGAACTCCTTATGAGGGATTAAAATCCATTGCTACTGCAGGAAATACTGAAGCTTGGGACTCTGTCTTAAGAACTTTCACCGAAAGAGGTGAGACCATTCTTGTGGAAGAGCATTCTTTCAGTTCTTCTTTAGAGACTTGTAACGGTTTGGGTGTTAACACCTTCCCAATTCCTATGGATACCGAAGGTATTTTACCAGAAAAGCTTGAAGAGATCTTGGATAAATGGGTTGGTTCGAAGCCTAAGTTGTTATACACCATTCCAACTGGTCAAAACCCAACTGGTTCTTGCTTGAATGCTGAAAGAAGAAAGAGAGTTTACGAAATTATTTGTAAGCATGATATGATTCTTGTGGAAGATGAACCTTACTTCTTCTTGCAAATGGAAACCTACACCAAAGACAAGTCTGCTAGAGCAGGTAAAGCTGTCCATGACCACCAAGAGTTTTTGAAGGCATTGGTTCCTTCTTTCCTCTCGATGGATGTCGAAGGTAGAGTGTTGAGATTGGATTCTTTCTCTAAAGTGTTGGCTCCGGGTTTGAGATTTGGTTGGATTGCAGGTCAAGCTAGTATATTGGAAAGAATTGTTAGACTTCACGAAGTCAGTATCCAAAACCCATCAGGATTGACTCAATCAATGGTCAATGAATTATTATACAACTGGGGTCAATCTGGATACCTTGAATGGTTGATTAAGATCAGACAAGAATACACTCATAAAAGAGATGTTTGTATCGATGCAATTAATGACTTTATGCCATTGGATTACGTGACTTTTGTTCCTCCAGTTGCAGGTATGTTCTTTACTATTTACCTCGATGCTTCCAAGCATCCTAAGTTTGAAGAATATGACAGGGATGTGTCTAAAATTGAAAAGGACTTCTACGAACAAGGTTTGAAGCAAGGTTGTTTAATGATTCCAGGATCTTGGTTCAAGGTTGAAGGTAATTCCGTTCCTCCTCAACATGAAGTTCCTGCTAATCCTAACCAAAAGAACTTGGTCTTCTTCAGAGGTACCTATGCTGCTGTGCCATTAGATGATTTGGTTAGAGGTCTTGAAAACTTCGGTAAGGCTGTTAGAATTGAATACGGCTTATAAAAATAGATTGTTAATATAAAAGTGTTTTTTCCCTATTTACAGATATATGATAGTATTTTACTTCTTCTTCATTCCACCTCTCTTCTCCAAGAAATCTTTGGCCTCATTCACCTTGGTAGCCAAGAATGGAGATCCTCCTTTATCAGGGTGATTTGCCAACATCAATTTTCTATGGTTTTCTTTCAACTTAGCTTGAGTTAAAGTTGATTCTTTGAGTTGTAAAATTTGCAAAGCTTCTTTGGCGCTCATCTTTTGTCCAAAGCTTCCAGTAATAAAAGACTTACCGTTGATACCTGGCTTCTTTGATTTGAACATTCCAGCTGCCATATACGTAACAGTTAAGGCCCCAAAACCTGTGAGCCATGGGTTCTCTCCCACCCAGTCAGATGCTTTGTCAAAGTAATATTCTGCAGATCCTTCAGGAGCCTGCTTTCTTTGTAACTGACCAGTGTACATTTGTTGTTGTTGGACTTGGTCTTGGGTGTTGTTTTCACCGGGTATGGCCAATACTGGTGGTTGCATCGAGGTCATGATTGAAGTGAAAAATTTAAAATTTTCGCACCGATCATCAGAGATAGTGATTGATGTAGAGGTAATGGGTTACATTAGAAATGCACAGACAAAGAAATATATAAGTAGAGATCAGGATTTATCTAGATAATGGGGGTAATTCGTAGCTCATTACATAACCGTTGAATCTACCTCAGTACTAACTGCGTCCATTTGATATGGATCTAGCTTTCGCATCTGGGTTTGTTTCGCACCCAAGCTTCGCATCAACTACTTCGCACCATCGCTTCAGTCTCCGGCACAAAGTCGGTCTTGTTTATAAAATCGCGTATCTACACATTGCATCAGCTACATGGATCCTCAATTGCATCTTTTTGTGAAGCATGTCGAGTCCGTACTAGGACTACAGCAAGATCCACAAGATGTAGATACTCAAATAGATACATCTGCAATTGGCCTGTTTCTTGGGAGCTATGTTCCTGATTCGATAATAGCCGTGTGTAACTCCAAATCCCATCATTTATCCATTACCAACGATCTAGAAAACGTCATTGAAAGTGTCAATCCCGACCGTATTGCTGTACTTATAAAACTGAAGGATCCGGTGGAAGAGATGGATCAGATCGAGCTGTTAATTATACCTTTGACTGGCTCAGATCAGAACGAAGTGTTTGGAAAGATCAGATCAATCATCAACTTGGGACTTTTACCAGTATTCGAGTCTTTGAGTCTTGGCAAGAAAACAGAATCTGATTCATTTGTCTCTAATACGAGGAAGAAATTTACAGAATTATCTGTTTCTTTACAAAACTTACAAGAGAAAATCCAGGTTCCTGATCTATTAGTTTCTGTGCATCCAACGATTAAGCAATTTGATACGGTACAAGATTCTTTCAGCGAAGAGCTTTTGAACGATTCAATTCTTTTAAATGAGGTGACCGCTATAGTCAATGGATGGACAAAACAAATACTGTCTATTACCACATTGTCTTCTACAATCGACATGCAAACCTCAATCACAGAAGAAATCCAGTTTTGGAACGCATTAGATATTTCCCTCGGAGCTATAGAGCAACAGCTAGAATCTGTTGAAGTTAAGAACTCTATAAACCTATTGAATCGAGCCAACAGATTTCATGTGACATTGAGTTTTACAAATGATACTCAGTTAGCATCCAAGAAACTTGAAACGAAAACAAACCTCTTGCTACTTAAAGATTTACCTTTGGAGGATTTGAATAATATCAGTATCAAAGATCTGGAATTTTTGTCAAAATATAAAGAACTGATGGTTTCCATATTTAATCATTTGAAACGGTTAAGAACTATTAGCAATTTTTCACTTACCAAAGCCTTGGTATTAACCGAGTTAATTGTGAAGGAACTCATTATAAAACTTTGCCAACTTCTTACCGGTCTTGGTCTCTTAACAATAGAATTTGATCAGTTCATGAGTTTGTATGAAATTGACATTTCAGAGATACTCAGTTCAATAGATTTGAACATCAAGTACATGATAAACCTTATAAGGGAACTTTTGAGGAAACGTCAAGAGAAATTTTTCATTGTCAGACTAAACCAGGACTTAGCTGATCACATAAAGGAGAGATTAGAATTCTTAAAGAATTTCCGAAGTCAGCATGAAAATCTTATTTTCATAATTCGAAATTTTCTTAGGGATCTGGAGCATGAGCCTAAATTGATAGAGAAGTATAATAGAATTGCAATCCTAGATCCTTTTGATTTCTCGAAACATGGTTCATTTAACTGGTCGAGCAGCGAGAAGCTGTATCACCATACCTATGTTCAGATTCAGTCTTTGGTGGTAACGAAGCTTAATTATCTTTTCATTCCTTGCAAAACCTTCAAAGACTATGTGTCAGTTGCAGAAAAGTATAAGTACTTGAGAGTTGAAAACACTTTCGAGATCCTGGAGTTAATGAAAGAAGAATTGAGACTACAAATACTAGAAACAGCCAGAAAAGAGATATCCAGTTTGATTAGCTTCGACACCACGAGCACAGAGAAACTTGTTTCAAAACTAACGCACTATATCAATAGATACGACGATACGTTCAAATCAGAGATTGTTGCCCAATTTACCCATGTTCTAGCAGTCAGAAACAAGATCAATTTTTACGAGCTGAGTTTATCGGTGTTGGTCGGCAAAGACTGGCCGAAATACTCGATTGGAGGCAAACTACATGATAAATTGATAAATCTCAAAGATAAGTTTAAACCAGAAGAGGTCTATGCTAGGTCTTTGCAGCAGGTAACTCAGTTCATCCTCGAGAATAAAGTAGAAGTGAGAGGAAAGTTACTTAAGGTTGTAATTCTTAACAATGACTCCGAGCTCTCAATAAATGTTAATACCCAGCTCATTGAATACAGAGATATTATAATTTTTTTTCAAGGCTTGGGCTTCAAGATACCTGTTTCATTGATGCTTGAAATCCAGAAGCTTGACAAGCTTCTTCCTATCATCAATGAATTGAATGAGGACATTCTCACCGTTAAGAGAATATTTGAATCCACGTTGAAGAAGCCATGCTATAAAAGATTCGAAAAATTGGTGGAACAGGATAAACAAACTTTGTTGAAGAATATCCTGAATTTGAATGAAATCAACTGGGAATACATCTCACAGGCTCTTGATTCCCAAAACCCTGATAAGGATGACATTCTAGTAGAAGTAAAATCTTTCAATGCTGTATTATCTTTCCAGTCGTTTATAAGCTCCTGGACAACTAAGTTGAACACCATTGCAAAATTGAACTCATTTTTAAATAACCATGCATATCACAAACTCAAGAACTGTAAATACGATGCTTTGAGCTTAAAGTCAATAATGGACAATGTTAGGACAGAAATCCACAACATATATCACTACGATAACAAAGTCTTGTTAATATGTCAAGTGGACGATGATATTGCAAAGATTATCAATTATCGATGCAGGGAAATGCTCGAGCACTTAGGATCCCAACTTCTGTCAACAAATGTGAAAGAGGTGAACCTATTCAATTTGTTTATCCAGGTGAAAGATGCCACCATCTCAATGGAGCCTTCACCAGCGACTTTGAAGCTGAAAATGATTGAAAAAGTTAATGAATTTGTTAAAATAGCAGAAAGCCAGAAGCTATTGATGGGAGAGAGCCTCAAATTGAACGGAAAAACCATATCAAAGTCAATATCAACTGTCTTTGGCAGAATCGATGAACTTATCCAAAATATCACTGACTACTTCAACGATTGGATGACACTTAACTCACTCTTGAATTTGAACATGAGTGATCCAGAAGAAGTCTCGAATATTGCTTCTCCAGATTCAATAAGTGAATGGAACCGGGCAATGAAGCAAATAAATAAGCTCAGTAGCTTGTTTGATGACCAATTAATTCAATTCGGTTGCTGTACCATATCTATAGAAGGCGTGCAATCGAAAGTCATAATGCAATTCGAAAGGTTTCGGCAACAAGTTGTGAAAGAATATGCTGAAGTGTATACTCAAATTGTTCGTGTATTTCGAAAGGATCTAGAAAAGGATATTCTGACATTGAATTATAACATTATGGACTCTAAGAACTTTGTGAATAATATCATGGCATATACTGATGTCACAGGTCTGATCCAGACCAAATGGAAACCCGGGATTCAGTTGCTCAACCAAAGCTCTGAAATCCTTTCAAAGTTTGGCTTTAAGTTTCCAAATAATTGGATTTATCCTGAACAGATTGACAGCATTATGAGTACACTAGAGTCTATTGTTGAAAAGAAACTGTCCATTTTGAATGAGAATCTAGAGTTCATCAAGTCAAGAATCGTGGGTCAAACCACCGAATTGATTGAAAATATTGAGAAGTTGAATGTGGACTGGAATTCAAAGAAACCCGTCTCGGGTGAGATGAATCCCACAATGGTATTAAACTTGTTGGGTAATTTTACAACTAAATGTACTACTTTAATTGATCTCAAACTGAGCTTGATGAAAATAGCTACAGATCTACACTTTGAAATACCACACGTCGATTCGGAAGTTCTAGAAGAAATGAGCAGCGAAATTGCCGATTTCAGACATGTATGGGCGTCTATAAGCTCATTACATGGACTGATTGATCACCTACGTGAAACAAAGTGGAGGGACGTAAAAGTCAGGGATATTCGTATCAAGCTTGATGAATTAATAGAGTCATGTCGATTATTACCGATCAAGATCAGACAATATGCCGCATTTGATCAAATCCAACAAACTACCAGAAACTTGGCTTCACAGCACAAGTTTTTGGTAGACTTGAAGAATCCAAATATAAAGGATAGGCATTGGAAAAAGCTCTTAACAACCATTCAACGTAAAGCTTACAATATTGAATTATTTACCTTGGGTCAAATTTGGGACTTGAATTTACCAATGCATGAGACTGTAATCAGGACAATTGTTTCTCAAGCAAATAACGAACACATATTAGAGGAAAATATTGAAAAAATCAAAAGTCAATGGAATCAAACTTCGTTTGAGTACTTCAATTTTAGCTCTCGTTACAAGCTTGTGAGATCATGGGATTCAATATTTGACAGATGTAGTCAAGACTTGAATGAATTACAGAGTATGCGTAGCTCATCCTGCTTTTCTGCATTTGAGCAGGATGTCCTCCAGTTGGAATCGAAGTTAAACTCGTTGTACCTCATTTTGGATATCTGGATAGAAGTTCAAAGACAATGGGTATATTTACAAGGAATTTTCAGTTCCAAGAACAGTATATCCAACATTTTACCAGTGGAATCTGCTCGTTTCAATAACTTGACTTATACGTTTTTCGATCTAATGAAAAAAGTATATAGGATGGACTTAGTGATTGATGTTCTATTGATAGGAGAATTCAGTGAAAACTTGGAAAGATTGCTTGATAGTTTTTCTAAACTCAGACGATCGCTATCTGAGTTCTTAGAGAAACAGAGAGATAAATTTGCCAGATTTTACTTCATAGGAAATGAAGATTTGCTAGAGTTGATTGGAAGTGGTATGGATATGGAAAAGATCAATACTCACATCAACAAGTTGTTCTCAGGAGTGGGATCCTTGTTGTTCGATTCCAACTCTTCGAGCATAGCTTCCATCGTAAGCCCCCAAGGTGAGATTGTTAGACTTTCTCAGCCAATATCCCTAATTAAATATCCTGGTTTGGTCGATTGGCTCAACAACCTTGAACTAGAAATCAAACTTACGATTGCACACTTAGTTAAACTGAACTTAAACGAGATTAAAGAGTTGTACAAGCTGCCTTCAGTGCAAAAATTGAGTGACTTGTTAGACAAGGTACCTGGCCAGGTTATTATATTGGGCTACCAGATCGCCTTTACAGCTTTTGCTGGTGATCGCCAAGTTGACCAAGAGACTGTACGTAAAAGTATTGCCATTCTCACCGAATTATCTGTTCTGACTTCCTTAGTTAAAAAACAAAAGGTTCAAAATCTCTTGATTGAGCTAATTCATCAAGATAGCTTATTGTCATCTATTGCAGAGTCTCCATCAGACGATTCGATGATTATGTCAACTGAGTTGCTTTATTATTTCAATCCACACGAGTCTGATATTTTGAAAAGTTTGAAGGTAAAACAATTCTTTGCACAATTTGATTATGGATTTGAGTATCTTGGAGTTCCTCAGAAGTTGGTATATACTCCACTTTTGAATGAATGCTTTGTGGCAATGACGCAGGCATTGAGCCAAAAGCTCGGTGGCTCTCCATTTGGTCCTGCTGGTACAGGTAAAACTGAGTCAGTTAAAGCATTGGGTGACAATTTAGGAAGGATGGTTATTGTGTTTTGTTGTGACGATTCCTTTGATTTCCTGTCTATGAGTAGGATTTTCCTAGGTATATGCAAAGTTGGATGCTGGGGGTGCTTTGACGAATTCAATAGATTAGATGAAAAGTTACTATCTGCCGTCTCATCTCAAATTGAATCTATTGAAGTTGGGTTAAAGAATTCTTCGTCCATGATTGAGATAGAAGGGAAGCATTTATCTGTGAACGAACAATCTGGTATTTTTGTAACAATGAACCCTGGCTATGTTGGTAGAAATGAATTGCCAGAAAACTTGAAGAAGCTTTTCCGAAGCTTTTCTATGGAAACCCCAGATAAAGAAATTATTGTCGATGTTATATTAGCATCACAAGGATTTAAGAATACTAAATACCTCTCCAAGAAGATTGTTCCTTTCTTTAAGGATTTAGGTTCCTTAACCACAAATCAAAACCATTATGATTTTGGGCTTAGAGCCCTCAAAGCTGTACTATACAACAGTGCTAGATTGAATAGTAATCCTGGGACTGAAGAACTGATCGTTTTGCAGAGTATTTGCGAAAGTATTTTACCGAAACTTGTCAAACAGGATGAGGTGTTGTTTCAAGAGTTGAAACAGAAGCATTTCCCAAAGATTGAGTCTGATGATTTTAAAGATGAACAACTCCAACAATCATTGATTAAGCTAGGTGAAGTGAAAGGGTTAGATACTCTGGGACCTTGGACCCAAAAAGTACTTCAGCTTAATAAACTTGCCGCTATACACCACGGTATTATGATTATTGGGTCGGCTGGCTCTGGAAAATCCCAATGCTGGCAGGCTCTACTTGAGGCACAAAAGTCAATTACCGGTAAAGATTACATTATGTTCAAAATTGATGCTAAAATTTTGAATAAAGGTTCTCTTTTCGGAAAGCTAGATCCTGTAACACGGGAGTGGAACGACGGTCTATTTACGAGTATCTTGAGAAGAGTCAAGGCTAACTTGAGAGGAGAAGCAAACAAAATTGTTTGGATTGTTTTTGATTGTGATATTGACCCGGAATGGGCAGAAAATCTTAATAGTGTTCTTGATGACAACAAGGTCTTGACCTTACCTAATGGAGAAAGACTTGATCTACCAGAGAATGTTCGAATTGTGTTTGAAACTGACAATTTGCAATTTGCCACATTGGCGACAGTGAGTAGATGTGGAATGATTTGGTTTGACAAAGACACCGTCTCACCAGATGCTCTACTTAACTACGAATTGCATCAATTGAATACCACACCTTTAACAGTTGAAGAATTAGAAGTTGATGAAGTGCATCTTCTTGCGATCCAAAAAGTATTTGTCGACAGTGTCAAAAGTTTAATAAACTGGGAAAATTTACATTGGATCATAAATGAAAGTCTTAAGTTCGATCATATCATGGATTACAGTAATCACAGATATTTGAAATCATTTGTTGATCTTCTTAAGTCGTATTGTCGGAGACTAATAACATTCTGCGTTAGCAATGACTACAATATCAATGATTGTACAGTGTTTATTAAGAAGGCAACTCTTTTGTCTATTGTCTGGTCTTTTGGTGGAGACAGCAGCTTGGAGGATAGAGAAGCCTTTGCCAAGATGCTAATCAATTCGAGCATTTTTGAATCAATTGATGAATGCACCACAAATGTCACTGAGAATGACATTGCCTTACCCGAGGGAGAATGGGTTGAATGGAGCTCCCGTTTACATTTCAGTGAGTTGGAGCCCCATCAGGTCGCAGATCCTAATACTGTGGTTCAGACCACAGATACCTTGAGACATGAAAGCTTAATACATTCAATATTGAATGAACACAAGACCTTACTTCTCTGTGGACCTCCAGGTTCAGGTAAGACTATGACATTCTTGGAAGTATTGAAGAAGACACCTAATCTTGACGTTTTGCAACTAAACTTCTCCAAAGAATCATCACCAGACCTGTTAATGAGATCATTGAGACAGCATTGTGAATACCAACGGACTCTGAGCGGAATAAGATTCACACCAAAGGTTTCAGGTAAATGGGTGGTTGTTTTCTGTGATGAAATCAACTTACCAGGAGTTGATAAATACAATTGTCAAAAGATTATAGCACTTTTGAGGCAATTAGTGGAGCATAATGGATTTTGGGATGCCAAAGAGTTGCAGTGGGTTGAATTGCATCGAATCCAATTTGTAGGCGCTTGTAATTCACCAAAGGACCCTGGAAGGCAAAGGCTTTCTGATAGATTCTCACGTCATGTCAATCTTATCATGGTAGATTATCCAGGTAATACTTCGTTGGAACAAATTTACCAAACATTCATGGCTGCTGTGATGAAGAATGCACCAGACTTAAGAGGTTATACAAAGTCGATTACGAAAGCCATGATTGATGTTTATTCGAAGAGTAAACAAAAAATGACATCAGATATACAATCCCATTATATCTATTCACCTCGTGAGTTAACAAGGTGGTCTAGAGGATTACTTGAAGCCTTGAAATCAAATGTTTATACGAAGTTACCAGAGTTTCTTAGAATTTGGTACCATGAGGGTCTTAGGTTGTTTTATGATAGGTTGGTTAGTCAGAATGAGAGGCAATGGTCGAAAGAGTTATTCGAGGCTGTGATAAATGAACAATTCCCTTTTGCAGAGACCTCTGCAATAATGGCGGAACCTGTGTTATTTTCAGATTGGCTATCGCTGCAATATGAACCTGTGAACAAACAGGAATTACATAAATTTATTCTTCATCGACTCGAGACATTCAGTGATGAGGAATTTAACGTGAATTTAATCTTATATGAGGAATTCTTGACTCATGCACTTAGAATCGATAGAGTGTTAAGACAACCACAAGGACATATGATTTTGGTAGGTGCAGCTTCAAGCGGTAAAACTACTTTGACAAAGTTTGTGGCTTGGATGAATGGTTTGAAAAGCACCCAGTTGAATGTTTACGATTCTTTCGGAATCTCAGATTTTGATAAGAATTTACGGGAAATATTACTCAGATGTGCTAGAGGTGAGAGAGTTTGTTACGTCATTGATGAATCCAGTATAGTAGAAACATCTTTTATTGAAAGGATGAATACTTTGCTTGCGAACTCGGAAATTCCAGGCCTTTTCGAAGGGGATGACTTCAAAAGTTTGATGAACGTTTGCCTCGAGGAGTCACAGAATGAGGGACTTTTGTTAGACTCCAATGAGGAACTATACTCGTGGTTTTCTCAGCAAATAAGTAAGAACTTACATGTCGTCTTCACACTCACTGAATTGCAGAACTCAAACAGGCTACAAGTAATCTCATCACCAGCGTTGTTCAACAGATGTGTGTTAAGCTACATGGGAGATTGGTCGTCAGAAACTCTCCTAGAGGTGACGAGTAAAAAGATTGAATCATTACCTGTTGATATTAATAATTTCCGACTTCCAGACACGTACAAACCTTGTGTTTCTCGTGAAATCAACAACTTCCGGGATGCTTTGATCGATTGTTTTATTTTCATTCACCAGTCAGTTGCCAAAATTCATGAAAAGCCTAGCCTGCATCAATATCCAAGTCAATTCTTGACCTTGATAGATTATTTTGCTTCTATCTTCAACGAGAAGCAATATCTGCTTGAGGAAACTCAAAGACACACCACTAACGGGTTAAATAAGTTGCGTGAAACAGTGCTACAGGTTGCCAAATTAAAGGAGAAATTATCTCAGAAACAGCTTCAGTTGAATCAAAAAGATAAGGAAGCTAGAGCTATGTTGAATACCATGTTATCAGAGCAGAATGAAGCTGAAAGAAAGCAGGAATTCTCAATTACAGCTCAGGAGGAATTAAATAAACAAGAAGTGGAAATTGACAACAGAAGGAAAGTAGCTCTCAAAGATCTAGAAGAAGCTGAACCTGCAATTCTTGAAGCTAGAAAGGGTGTCCAAAATATTAAAAAGCAACACCTCACTGAAATAAGAAGTATGTCCAACCCTCCAGCTGCTGTGAAAATGGTTATGGAATCTGTTTGTATATTAATTGGGTATGAGGTCAAGACCTGGCGAGACGTTCAATTAGCAATCCGGAGAGATGATTTCATTCCAAGCATTGTCAACTATAATAACGAACTTCAGCTTTCTTCAGATATGAGGTCGTACATGGAGAAGACTTATTTATCGCGTCCGGACTATACCTACGAAGTGGTAAATCGTGCTTCAAAGGCTTGTGGACCGCTCATTCAGTGGACAAGAGCTCAACTCACTTACTCGTCAGTGTTGGAAAGAGTCGGACCTTTGAGGGAAGAGGTTCAGATACTTGAAAATGGCGCTAATAAGACAAAGGCACAGCTTATGGCTTTGAAACAAATGGTGACTGAATTGGAAGATAGCATTGAAAGGTACAAAAATGACTATAGCGGATTAATTCGAGAAACAGAGAATATAAGAATGGAAATGGAAACAGTTACGAACAAGGTTCAAAAAAGTGTACAATTAATAGAAAGTTTGACACTAGAAAAAGATAGATGGAAAAAGTCAATCGAAGGCTTCACAGCAGGAAATGAAAAAATAATAGGAAATACATTACTAGCTGCATCTTTCCTTGTTTATTGTGGTGAGCTTGATCAGAACAATCGTGAAAAGTTGACCAATTTGTGGAGACAACAGCTTAGATCAATCGGGCTACAATACGATGACGTGGTTTCAATTGTGAACTTGATGCCCTCCGGCTTGAAGAACCTTTCATTAAAAGGTGAAGGATTTGAACTGGATGACTTGATCCTTGAAAATGTTGCGATTATTGGGAATTCTAAGGTGCCATTGATTATAGATCCTACACTGGATATACTTCTATTGCTTAAAAATTCTCCAAAGGTTATAATTACAAGTTTTTTGAACGATCTGTTTAACAGAGACTTGGAAAATGCAGTGAGGTTCGGTGGTACCCTTGTGATTTTAGATTTTGAATATTACAATCCCATTTTGGATCCTGTTCTTAGACATGAAGTCCATCTCAATGGTGGTCGTCGTATGATCCGAATTGGGGAACAGCAATTGGATTTTGATGAAAACTTCAAGTTAATACTTCACTCAAGGGATCCTTCAATACAAGTTTCACCTTTTGTGGAGTCTCGGGTCACTTTAGTCAATTTCACAATCACCAGCAGCAATTTAGAATCACAAATTCTAAGCTTGTCTTTGAGGGAAACACAACCTGAAACAGAACAAAAAAGGAATCAGTTGGTAAAACTACAAAGCGAATATCGACAACAGTTGGAAGAACTAGAGAAAGATCTACTTGATTCACTTAACCAAGTAGAGGGAAGTATTATCGAAGACGAAACAGTTATCAAGAACCTTGAGGTGCTCAAGACTGAACTGAAATCCATAGATTTACAAATACAGGAAGCTAAATCAGTGCTCGAGACAATCAACGATGTAAGGAACCGCTTCAGCGACGTGGCCCATCACTTGTCGCTGATGCATGAAATGGTAAAATCATTAAGTGAATTCAACGTGTTTTACGTTTCCTCCATTGATAAGTTCAAACAGGCTTTCATAAGAACCTTACGTCTTCACAAAAAACTGACAGTCAATGAGTTGATAATTGATTTGTATCGTGAAGTTTATTCAGCGATTTCCCCATCTTTGAGAACTGCAGATAAAGGTGTACTAGCAGTTGGTTTTTCGGTATTGTACAATGACCATGATATTGGAATGGTCTTCAAACAGACATTTAAGAATATCTTGCTGTTCATTCATGAAGATGGCGAAACTGATATATTAAAAATCTTGGACCCACTTGTATTGGAACATGAAGACAGCCTCATCCTGACTGTAGAGAACAATCATGAGAATCCTGTCCTTGAGAAGTTGAAACTGATTCTACTTTCGTTACCATCAAATTCCAGTAAAGGAAATCCTGCAATGTTATATGAATCCTTAGTTGAGTTTTCGTCATTTTTATTCACCGGAAATGGGCCTTATAGTTCGAAGTATGGGTTGGAATATTTCATTGATGATGATAAAAATAAGCCGATTATGTTGGCATCGGCAGATGGATTTGATCCTACATTCAAGGTCGAACAAATTGCCAGTTCGAAAGGGGCTAAACTAAATATTATATCCCTTGGGTCGAAGGAGGGAATCGAGTCCACTAAGAGAGAGCTCAGTTCTTCAGAAGGGTCTTGGGTCTTAATACAAAACATCCAGATGTCACCTGAATGGTTCACCCAACTCGAAAAGCTACTTACAGGACATAACAAGGTGTTTTTAACTTGTAGCTTGATGTCTACAATTCCAGTAACATTAATTGCTAATTGCCAAGTTCTAGTCTATGAAAGTCAATTAGGATTGAAACAAAATATGCTTGAAACTTTTGGATACTACTCCAAGACTGAACTCGAAGCTAGACCTGTGGAGTTCAAATACATTTACTTCTTACTTTCATGGTACCATAGTGTGATTCTCACACGAATGCAGTACGTACCAGTCTCGTTTAAAAAGTCTTACGATATCAAAGATAACGATTTCGGTACAGCAATAACATGTATCGAGCAAATATTACTGCCATATATGAATCGTGGGAATGTTCCTATGGAAAAGATTCCATTTGAGCATATTCAATATATTGTAGGAGAAATTTTCTATGGGGGAAAGGTTAGTCGTGGAGAAGATTGGAGCTACTTAGTAAACCTTGCTAAAAGCCTTTTCCAATCTAGCTCATTTGATCTGAACTTTGAATTTGTCAAAAATGAATTAAAGAAACCAGACGGTATTACAACCAAGATATATACAGAGTGGATTGATAGTTTGCCGGATAATACTCCATTACACTGGATTCAACTCAACGAAAATGCTACCAAGTATAAAACTTACGAAACAACTTTGCAAATGAGTGAAAAATTATTGGATATTATCTAGTTCCTGTAATTATGTATTAAGCTACATATTAACATTATAATTTACAATGCTTTATTTTTTATAAACTATGGTTGTTGGGGCTAATTAATTTATTCATCGTCTTCTAAGGTTTGAGCAGCAATACGGTCCAAATCTCTTTGACCATTGTCAGAGATTCTTCTACCACCCTTTGGAGAGATTTCGACAACACCGATCTTTTCCAAAGATTGCAAAACCTTTCTGTTGATAGAACCAGAAGCATCGGCGTGCTTGTGTGGTCTGAAACCTCTGTTGATAGCACCACCGTATAATTTGTTCAACTTACCGACACCAACTTGCTTTCTCAAGTAGATGTGTCTGGCAACGGAAGCGGCTCTCATGTAGAACCAGAATTCGGATTCTTGTGGTGGTAATTCGTTACCAGCAGAAGTCTTGACAATGTCAACGTAACCTGGAACTTCCAATTTACCTTGACGTTGCAAGAATTGAGCGTAAGCGGTAATGAAATCTTGAGCTGGGACGTCTCTAAATAGGTTGTTAGTATAAGGTTGAAAATCTATCGATGGGTCATTTGGTGGATGAGGTTGTTCATTACCTCCCCAAGGGTATGAAGGGGTATTTGGGGATATACAAGACTGGGATCTGTATTAAGTTGTTATATTTCGAATAGGAACCTTTTCAAGTTGATCAACTAGATTATTGACTGATGGACATTTTTCTTCAAGTGTTTGGGCGACATCCACAGGAAAAGGATTGAAAGGATGATTTAGGATAGGAAGAGTACGTCAGAAAGAAACCCCATACATTCACTGCTCACCACATCATATAGCATCATTCAAATGCATTATTAAAGGTACTTACCTAACTGATACACCGGCCATGTTTGGTTATTATAGTATTGAATCTATTACTTTAAATTTTTTTTTCAATGAGAAGTGAGAATATGAAAAAATCTCCAGCGTGGCAAGCACAGAAAAATTCCAGAAAAAAGCAGTCACGGTCACACGTGAAAAATATCACGGACGGCATCGCGCTCGAAGAGGTGCCACCAATGTTACGAGTTACTTTTTTGGGTATATTGGCAGCCAAATTGTTGCACTAATCCCACAACCGGCTGCGAGGTTTGGGTTTTTTGGCAAAATGCTCTAACTCTATTAAACTGATTTCAATATCCCAGAAGGAATTTTGAACTTGAGAATTGGGATCTGAGGGTAGTAGATCTACTTCTCCAGATCCGTGCTTTATATTATACTCGTAATAACGCCGGAAGTTTGGAGTGTTTACAGACACTGTGTCCCAAGGCAAGAATTGATTCAACTCTAAACTCTCCGGATTTGATTGACAAAGTCTCTCAAGATGCTCTCTAATGGCAGTGTCATTTCTTGTGGACCACATCTCACAGAGTGATACCTTGGTAATGGATGAAGGGCAGATGTTGACAAAACCCTTAATGACGTTGAGTGCAGATAAATCCAGATGAATCATGGGATCCCCATACTGTAGGCTTAAATGGTCAACATTTAAGAAATCAGCAATGTGAACTAGATTCTTTTGTACTTGAGATTGTAGCTGAGGTAAGATGAGTGACGGTTCCACAAGAATAAGTGTATTTTTTCCTGATTGCCTGGAATTGTTCTTGCATAATGGAGTTTCAATGTTCATTTGTTCAACTAAAGCAACATCGATCGTGAGTTGTTGTAATGAACAACATATTGACGATATGAGGGAGTCAGTAAGTTCAAGGTCAGACTCAGTAAGATCAGAACTAATGTCGTAGGAAGACACTCTAATTTCTCTGATCGCAAGTCGTTGAAGCTTTTCAGATGATAAAGAAGCTGTTAGATCTGACATGATCTTATACTTCACAACAGAGCGAGGTTTGACAAAAACATTAACCTCAGATAAATTGCAATCTTCATTCAAAGTCGATATCAACATGTGGAGTTGTTGTGAAACCTGGCCATTGAAGTCGATGTATACGTCAAGTCGATTCAATTGTGAGAGAACCGGCAAGAATGGGAGCACGTTAACAATGTTGATGCTCAAATACGTTAAATGAGACAAAGATGGAATTAATGGACGCAAAATTGGGAAATCGTATGTTAATACCTTCAAGTG
Organism: Yamadazyma vaughaniae; assembly: GCA_030569695.1. NCBI lineage: Eukaryota > Fungi > Ascomycota > Pichiomycetes > Serinales > Debaryomycetaceae > Yamadazyma > Yamadazyma vaughaniae. The sequence continues at coordinate 1,539,417 of JAJMLO010000001.1, read as the reverse complement.
GGTTATGTTGGGAAAATCAACGTCCCATTTGGAACATTCAAGATGCTTCACATAGCTAGGGAAGTCACGACTGAAAAGCTTTACATCTACAGGAGATGAAAATTCATTAGTTCGGAGGATGGCTGCAAAATGGGAGTTTCGAAAACTGAGCTGCCAGTATATAGCAGGACCAATTATGTGCCTAAAATAAGAGTTTGTAGATGATAAATTAAGTAGATCCTTAAAGTGAGGGATGTTTATGCAAGGGGACAATGAATGGTTATTAAAGGATGAAGACCCATTTAGGTTGACGTAAGTGCAGGTGAGAAAATATATAATGTGATGTATCACTGAGTTTGGAAGATCTTCAAGCTTCATCGTACATATTTAACTGTTTATTTTCAAACGCGAATTATTTAATGCACTGATAACCTACACATCTAGCTTCAATTCATGATAGATTTCGCTCCCAATGAAGACCATATATTCGTACGACGGGACGGATTGCTGTACTATGTGCCAGAGATATTCCACCTACATAGGCAAAGTCATCATGTAACCCCCATCCTAATACGAGATATCAATGATCTGCATGATCCAACAGACATATATGGAGTTAGAGGCCTTCAAAAACAGTGCATTTTATATAAAAATCATCCTCTTGCGGAATTGAACATCATTGGTAAAATTGTAAGAGAGTACTGGAAGGAGTATGATGATATTTCAAGGAACTATCTAATGATTACGGTCGATGATTCGTCCGGTATGAATCTGATGATTACCGTTATTGTTAATCAACTGAACTATATACGCGGAGGCTTTTCTCCCACCAATTCCTATGGCCGATTAATAGAAGTATATGGGGTGCCCCGATTTTTTTGTCTGACAATTGAGCTTCGTGCTCATTATGTCAAATGTGTTGGTGATGGAACAGACTTAACTGTGCAATTGGAGCACTGGAAAAACTGTTTGCAACTCAGACAAGAATTACAAGCCCCATGGAACTATGTTGCACAAAATAATAATACGGCGCCCCAAAGCCAACCCCCATATATGTATGATGAGAGAAGACACATGTTTGAAAGCCAGGCTCATTTGCAGCGAAGAGAGAATTCTGGTGAGGCACAGAACCCAATGTCTGGCAATACCAAGGTATTGGAGATTATAGAAATTGATGATAATGATTATAATGACGATAATGATAATGACAATGAAAAGGAGACTGAAATGATTGTGGTAGATCTGCAAGAAAAATCTGGAGCTCTAGATTTGATCCAAGATGACGGGTTACAAGTTCTTGATGTCAGTGATAAGGCAACACCATTAGTCACAGAATTTCAAGTAACAATAGAGTTCATCAAGCATTTACTTCAGAAAAAGTGCACACCACTCAAGTTAATCGAAATTTACCAGAATACAAAGATCAATGCATTATTGGAAGATCTTACACTAGCGATTGCTCCTGCTGATTCTGGAGAATTCCTTCCTATAAAGCATAAGGCCTTCCACAAAATAAGACATAACTTACAGAAAAACTTAAATTTGATCAAGGTGGATAGAACTCAATTGATAAAGCTGGATAATCTTTGGTTTATTTACCAACATTTGAAAAATTGTATTGACTCCATAAGACAAAATAAGGACTCCAAAGCTTTAAATGTAGAACATTATCTTCGGCACCTCAAAGCACTAACAAGGAATGTTATCGGGAATGACTTAAACTTTCGGATAATCAATGCTTTGATAGATATTGTTGTAGAGAAAGAGAGAAATAACTGGGTTTACGACAAACGAAGGGTCGAATGGAGCTATAAAGATTAAGTATTAATTTTCGCATCAAATTCGGTCTGTTCCGATAATTTAATCTAAATCATTTGCAGTTACAATGTCTGTTGACCCAATTACCTGTCACATTTTGGATACTACCAGAGGAAAACCAGCAGAAGGTGTTACGTGCTCCATCTTTTATATTGGTCCATCTGTTAATGATAAAGCTGATGAAAAGAGCTATGATATTACAAGTACTGAACCATTCGCAATGAGCAAGACTGATAAGGATGGAAGAGTTAAAAATTGGGTGTTCAACCCCAATGGACTGGAAGAGAAAATTGGTATCAAAGGTCATAAGTGGACCTCATTGATTCCTGGTATTTATAAGATCAAGTTTTTGACTGGTAAGTATTTTCATGAATTGAATGATGATTCAAGAACCTTTTTTCCATTTGTTGAGATTATTTTTACAATCGATAATCCTCCAGATAACCATTACCACATTCCATTGTTATTAGCTAACCATAGTTATACCACTTACAGAGGATCTTAAGTGGAACTGATGCCTACTTTCATGAACTTATAGATGTTTTAGTACATTTACTAATATATATATATATGCTTCTTCTAATTTCAATAGAAGAAATGTGTGTTATTTTGAGATTGTTCGTGTACCAACATTTCATTACACTTAAAATCATTCAATTCATTTTTGATCTTTACGATTTGGATAGGTTCGGTCAAATTGTATTGAGTAACTGACTTATTGTATCTCGAATAAAGATCAGGGGAAAATGTCTCATTGATTATAATTTTATTGGAAAATTGAACCTTAGATTTTACTTTTGTTTGATTCTTTGGGAACCGGTCCCTAGAATTTAAAGTAGCCCTTGAGCCGTATTTAGAATTTTTTCTTAAAATTGAAACAACTTTCTTTGGATCTTTATCATCAAATTTTAACTGGGTGTTGGTCAAATTTTCGAATCGTTTGATGTTGATCTGTAAAACCTGATAATCTTTGAATTGTTCAATATATTTCAAATGCATTGGAAGCTTTCTCCTTTGGCTTCCTGAAATATTATTGAACAAATTATTTAATTGTTCCTTATCAATGTAGAACACATCTTCTTCTCCACCAATCAACTCTTCAGATTCATTCGATACAACGGGATTCACTGATGGAGCAACAGGGTCATCCTGGGATTTGATCGACTTAACATCTGATGCACCTATATCAATGGGCCAAATTAGTTCTTCTCTGAGGAATTCCAAGTTTTCATCGATATAATCCTCGCTGTTAGATCTTGAGTGGCTTCCGTTGAGTTTGTCTTTAAGCTGTTGGTCTTCTATCTGATCTCTTGTGAGTTCATCATCTTGTAAAAATGGTTCTGTTACCTTGAAAGTTTTGGGCTTGATTGTTGGCTTTCTACCGACTCTCTCTAACTCTTCGTCGAACGTATTTAACATGTCATCAAACATATTGTCATCAGCTTCAAAAGATGGCAACTTTGTTAAAGTCAATTCTTCAAACAATATAGGCTCCAAGGCTGGTTCAGTATCCTTTTTCTCAGTATCAACTGATTCTACTGTCAAAGATTCCATTTTTGGCAATGGAGGGGGAGTCTCTTGCTTCTTAGAAAATGAAGATAGTTTCAAATCTTTGAGCGAGAAGCTTCTCTTCGAATTCGAAAGCTTCTTAAGCCTTAAACTTGCTGCAGAAGATATTTGGGCAAATGAAGCAACATTCGAGTTCTCGTGTCCTTTGTCCTGTGAAGACTTATTTGACTTCGTAGAATTGATTGATTTCAAGTCTGAAGAGGTTCTCTTCACAGAGAAACCTGATTTCAGCTTTTCCATTGAAGGTCTGGTATTAAAAGAACTCGTGTCCATGGAATTCTGCATTTTAGTGAAGACCTTGTTCCATGCAAACTTTTTATCCTTGAGTGAACCCAATGATTTAGCATTCTTAACTTCTCTTTCCTTGTGGTTGGATGTGGGAGTAGAAGGCAATGACTTATCTGTTTTAATCAAAGGATCAGACTTATTCAACTCCTCCTCTGTGGCACCATCAATGGACACAGTGGTGGAATCAGCCGAAGGTATCGGCTTTCTGGTTATAGTCTTCGTTGGGGTCAGAGGCTCGATATTAGACACACTCACATTCTTTTGAGGGCTATCATAGTTGAGTTCTAAAGGAATATCCAATGTTCTGAGAGACGATGACTGTTGGTTCGAATCCTCCACTTGCTTAGGCTCTTGGACATCTTTCTTTGATAATACATCTAACATTGATTTTGGTTTAGGCAGTTCGACTACATCCAACATGGACTTGGGTTTTGAAACCTCTTTCTTAACCGTATCTTCAGATTTCGAGCTGTCAGTTTGTTTCTGGACCGCATCTACCAATGGCTTTTGCTCTGATTCCACTTCCAGCGTTGACTTGGGCTCGCTGGAAGCTTCAACGCCAACATCTAACATTGACTTGGGCTTGTTGGAAGCTTCAACGCTAACGTCTAACATTGATTTGGGTTTCACTTCATCAATAGCATTACAATTTCCCTCAGACACTTCAAGTTTATCATTCAGATGAGTCTCATCTACATCTGAATATTCATCTCCTTTCGGAACTGATTCAGACGCACTAGTAGTTGAGAAAGCTTCCAACTGAGGCTCATGAACTTCTGGAATCTGAGGAGTATCATGTCCAGTATAATGATCCTCGGTCTTGGTGATTGGAAGTGCATTTTTTAATGTTTCTTTGGACACAGATTCAGAGTCTTTCTTCAAGCTAGTCTGGCTGTCACTATAGGAATTTGAAATAGTTGGTGAGGGCATTTCATGTCTAGATTCATCCATCAAAACTTTATTACTTCCTGCCAATGAGCTGAATGATCTTGGAGAGCCAGGCTCTTGGTTATTTCCATTGTCATAAAGATGAATTGGAACGGGACTGGAATCATTTTCGATTACTTTATTCAACATATCACTCCTTGCTAGTCCCATTGATGGCATACGAGGTGGCTTGGACAAGGGACTCTCACTTTGATAATCATTAAGTAAGTCATCGACATCCTCATGGCCATCATCTCCGGACGAAGTGGGAGAAGGGAATGACGAAGATTCCGTGGATGAATAATTAATTGACTCGTTCTCAGGTAAGTCTTCTTGGCCCCTAGGTGTCGAAAATGATTCTATGTGTTCTTTGGGAGTAGTAAAGACCTCTGTCAGGACCATTGACTTGTTTTCCGCTGAGCCACTTTTTGGGCTCATTAACTGAATTGTAGGAGTTGGGGTCAAATCCATGTCCTCTGATAAGCTATTATTATCAACCGATACCTCATCACTCGAATATGAGAGATGTCCAATTCTTGTAGACTTTTGTTCAGTACTTGACTGGTTGATCTCGTTGATGTCTTCACCAACAGATGAATAAACTGATGAAACTGCTGAATTAATGCCTGCAACAGGTAAATACGACATTTGGTTACCATCTTCTTTCTTTTCTTCGACTGATGAAGCTGAAGAATTAGGAGATTCAGAGCGTTCAGTGTGATCAGGAGTGATATTGAGTGGAGTAGAGAATTCTTCCAATGATTCAGTTTCAGGTGTCCTAATGGAGTTTGGGAGATTTGATTCATCCTGGTTTTCGTTATTAACTTCTTTCAAGATTGACAAGCTTTCATCTCCTCCACCAGCTGAACAAGAACTAGGTCTTGAACTATCAGATTTATCCTTGTCATCTTCCACTTCCACCGAAGCTGATACTGAAGTCTGCGGAGTATTTGAGGTTGACCGGTTCAAAGTATGACCTGAAAAATTTGACAAATTGGAATCGGATTTGCTGTTACTCTCAACAGAAGCTGGGATTTCAGAAGATCTGGAACTCAACAAACTCAAATTCTTTATCAAATTGCTCGATTGCAAATTCTTCAAGCTGGTAGATGAAGAATTATTTGAATGTAAAGGTTGTTGATGCAAATGTTGTTGAGAATAATTTGGGGGTGGTGGACCGTTTCCAGATATTTGAAATTGTTGGAATTGCTGGAACTGTTGGGAGTATTGTTGAGGGAGTTGTCCAGGTTGATGCTGTTGATGCTGTTGGCTCAAATGTTGTTGGAATAAGGTAATGTTAGTTGGAGTATCTGCCTTACTGGTTCTTAATGATTGAGCTAAACTTTTGTGATTATGCATTTTCCTGACATTATTTGCAGAATAGGACCGTGGAATGTTTGCTCCCATAGACGATAAGGAATCAATCGACGCCGTTCTAGCCAAATTTCCGTTACTTGGTTGAGATGGAGTTTGCTGCATTTGACCCGGTCCAGGGCCAGCCGACACAGGGACATTCATGTGAGATTGGGCCATACGACCTGGAGCGAGTTGATGTGTGACTTGAGGTGCTGCAGCAACAGAGGTATTTCTTGGAGCGTACAGGTACATGGAATCCATTGAATCATTAGGATTGGGTGGAGCATTATTAACTATTTTACCAGGCTTGTGACGTCTCTGAGGACCACCTCTGGGCCTAAAGATTTCACCATTTGGAAAATAATAAGTACCTTGTGCTTTGTGAAACTTTGCTTCATTTCCTGGTCGTTTAACATTCTTCTTTACAAACTTGCTATCGATAGATATAAGATTATTCGTTGACATGTTATGAATGGAAGAATTCGGTGATCTGGGATTATTTATGCTAGTCTGGTTGGATATGCTGGAATTTGCTGTTGATATAGATGTCAAGGAATTTTTTCTCGACGTTACTGTCGGATGATCCATTGTGAACTAACGGATTTATAGATTGAAATTAATTAGGCTGATATTGAATATAACAATTTGGAGATGATATAATCAATACGATGCAGAAATGATGAATGTTTATCGACCTTGAAATGACTTGGGATTAAAGTTTAAAAAGATGAGTGGATTAAGGTCCAAAAAAATAAACACCCGAGTTCAAATTAAGTTGGGAGTTTTAAAGGTGAAAGGGAAATTAAAGTATGAAAAAAAACAACCAAAACTCTGGGAAAAGGTGGAAACTGAAATGGGGGATCTGAAGCGAAAGTATAGATGATAATTGATGTTTGATGTTTTGGACTCCAACAGATATCGAATTGGCCATTCAATGAACTATCCAAAAAATAATCAAGATATTTATTTATCAGACAAGCGTTAAACAAAAAAAACTCCAAATTTTTTCCCTGCAATCACAGTGCCTGGTAGTGCGCGAACCCATTGTGCACCCAATAAGGACAAGGGGCAACCCAAAAGGAATGAAGCTAAAATGTAAGATCTATTTAGAGCTGCGAAAAAAGATACGGGGCCTGGCCCCTGATAGTTCGAGGGGTAACCAGATTATTATTGTATGCGATCGATAATCAAGCATAAATGTGTAAATCTTCTACATCATTTAAACGGTTGCCACGTACATCGCAATAAAAATCATTAATAAATGGAGCCGAATTTGAGGCTTGGACTTGTCAAAGAGCTTCATTGTCGCAAAGGAAACCAGTAACGCTGGTTATCATACCGTCCAGTGTAGCGGTGTTGCTTTTTTCTAGTTTCGGTAAGCGCGGTCCCAAAATTGGATGGTTTGTAGCAAAATCTATGTCAAAATATTTGCCTGAAACGTGAATATTTTGAATGAGAAACGCAAGGTTGTTCCTGGAGTTTTAAGTCGCTCAATTTGGCTTAAGAAATCACGATGGCCGATCTTCTTTCATATTACTTAACTCTTGCTTTACGAGGCCGCAGCATAGAATTTGAACAAACAAAATAATGAGATATGAGAATTCGCTGTTGCGACAGTTAAAACAGATATATGAAACAAAATTCTGAATATGGCCATGTAGCCTTGGTTGACACATTTTGTTTTATACGTCTTTTGGATGATAACACCAAGAAAAGTATCTGATCATATTGTGCATATATTGTGCATCGACTCATCAAGGTCTTATCGATGTAAATCTACACTCTATTTGGTTTTGGTGGTAATTTGCAATAGGTATCTTATCGGTTCCGAAATAATAGTTGGGTTAGCTTCGTACTTTCTCCTACTTACTTCACTGGGTACACAGAAGAAACAGAAAGTTCATGCCGTTCATGAATCATCTCAACCATTTTTAGATTTGAGTAGCAGTTATTCTCAGGCTTCTCTTGTATTGTACAGTAACCTTATCCAGTTCATTTTAGATCATGTGTCAGGTTTCTTGAACAAATATTTGACACACCAAATCTGTAGCATATAAATGATAGAAATTCATATTCTAATTATACACCGTTCATTATAATTCCCTTCCATCTGTTTCGAGGGAAGAAGCACGAGACCTGTTTCAGCCTGGTGCGCAAATATTAATTCAAACATTTCGTGTTTTTTGCAGCCAACCACTTGAAAATGAGATTAGCATTGCTTCCAATATTTTTGGGTCTTCTGTTAGGCGCTATTCCAGTCTCTGAACAAGTTCTGAGTAGATTTAAGAAGGTCATCAGTCCACAACAAGAAGGTGATCAGAATTACAAACTGCAACAGCTGAATATGCTCTCTATTGCAGATAAAGCATTGAGATACAATAGATTAGGAACAAAGAATTCATTGATAATCGATAATGTTAAATCTCTTGCAAAAGAAGAAGACTTGCTTGAATATTCAACTGCAACGGACCTGTCTATCCACAATTCGGATAGTGTTATCCCTTTTGTGTCTACTACTCCTGTTGCGACTGCTACCACAATTCCAAATCCAACACCTTTGCCAGATTATGAGTATAAGAGTTCCCATCTGTTTGTTGATAATTTTCTTGCATTCCAAGCTAATGAAGTCAAAATACAAAGATTGAGGGACCCAAATCCTAAGCTAGGCACCTCTATCAAGAATTATAAAGATTCTCTTAGTGAACCTAATGATTTGAGTGCTTTCACAAATAAAGTCATCCAAGAAACAAAAGAAGATAACGACTATGATGACTACAGTTTTAAGAAATATGGTAGTATATCAAATAGGAACAAGAAATCCAAGAATTATCTGGGGCTCAAGATGAATGAATTGGTAGATTACTTGGTAGAACATGAAGGCTTCCATAAAGACGCGTTGGCATTTTTAGTCGACAGTGGTCTTGATTATGGTTTTGATCAGATTGATAGGGAGTTAAACAAAATCAAAGACTTACAAAGAGAACAGGAAAGAACTATAGATATCAGTGGCGAAGTCTCTGCTAGTCCTGAATCATTACATTCAAAAAGAGTCGAACTCTTTCTCATTTCAGTCATATTCATATATATTGTTGTTATTTAGCTCAATTTTTAAATTTGCTATCTAATCCTTACCCTCTAAAACTTGGACATTTGTGCTTGACAATCTCCAAAGAATAAGCATTAAAATTGAACGATGAGGTTGATATCTTTTAGAAAATTCAATAAGGTATTGGTCATGGTATGGTACCCAATCTCGCTTAGAACTGGGTTTATCGAACTTCCCTTTCTTCTTAAGTAGAAGTTTTAGCTCTTCATCCTTATTAACAGAGTCCTTAATCGATTTTACAAGATCTGGTCTTTTACTCAAGTAATAAGATGCTCCTCTGGCCACACCCAAATCCTCGTGTGCAAAAATATCTTTTTCATGCAAGGTAAACAAAGCAAACATCTTTGCTGACCACTCAGCAATTCCTTTCAATTTAACCAATTCCTTAACTATCTCCTCTGGCAGACTCTTCTCATAAAAATCAACTTTGCATAAGTTCTCTTCAGGGTTGCTAAAAACTTCACTGATATGGATGACATATTTGACCTTTTGGTTCGAAAGCCCTATGGCTCTTAATTCTTCATACAGTTTCGTTAACAACTCTTTTGGATTAGGTTCTTTCTTGAACATAGCCTCGAATCTAGCATATATTGCCGATGCTGCACTTCCACTGATCTGCTGAGCCATGACACTGGAAATCAAACTAAGCCAGTAGGATCGAATGATCTCGTCATCAGATTTTGAATCCAGCTTGTTTGAATCGTGTTTGAACTTTTCAAAGTTTTGCAGGACTATTGGTCTATACAAAGCTGGGTCAACTGAAATTATGTGCTTCACGCCTTCGATAAACTGCGGAGTATGGTATTTGATAAAAGATTCAGGTAATTCATTTTTGGGTAATATCTCGATATGCTCCAAAGAATCCTCATATAATACACGTTTTGGCTTCAGCCCTTTTTTCTTGGGGCTCGTGGCTGTCACCTTCACTTTCTTGACTGTTTCAGTGACAGTAAGAACTTCACGTCTTTTCAATGCCATTTTAATAAGTGGAGATAATTCGATGCGCATAAACTTAATTACATTACTCAGTTAGTACTTGTTGCAATTAAATAACTAGAATACGCTGGTTCAAAATACAAATTTCGTGTTATGTCGATGCAGGTTCAGTTGATGTTGGGGATTCTTGTATATCTGATTATGAGTAAAGTCTAATTGTGAGGAACAAGTTTCTGTTGTGGATTAGAATTTATATTGTTCTTCACTCTCGCTCCACTTGATCAATAAGAATTATATCATATGAGCCACCAATTTCCATTGTGACTTCACTTGATACTGCTAATTTATCTCGAAGGTGCTTCTATTAGATCCATTTAGATAAGCAGATGTTATGCCAAAAGCTGTCGCGCACGACTCTTTGCATCGCATTCTTTGAAATTGAGTCAACAAGGACTTGAAAAAATTATAGTACGAATGTCAGAAGACCTTAGTGAAAAGTTCAAATCTTTCGGATTGAACGAAAAGAAAGCTGCCGAAGTTGTCAAGAACAAAAAAGTTTCCAAATCTTTCTCCGATATCATTGCTCTTCTGGGTACTGAAAATGTTGAAGATGAGAAGAAAGTGTCAAACTTACACGCATTAGCTGTTGAGTTGAAAGGTGCTGATGTACCACAAGTCAATTTGATTGTGGAAGCCATTTTGGACGGTAGATTGGAGCTGAGCTTACAAATCAGTGAGGCTGTAAAGTATGTGAAGGCCAGTGAAGGTAATGCTACCGTGGAAGAATTGGAGAAGGTATCTGGAGTAGGAGTGAAGGTTACTGATGATGAAGTGAAACAAATCATCACAAAGTACTTGGACTCCATTAAGCCAGAAATCGTCGAGAAGAGATATAGTATCTTATCCAAGACCTTGGGAGACGTAAGAAAGATTCCTGAATTGAAATGGGCTAAGGCTAACTTATTCAAGCCTATCATTGACGAATACTTCTTATCCACTATTGGACCAAAGGATGAAAGAGATGTAATCAAGAAAGAAAAAAAGAAAAAGGAACCATCAGCAGCCTCAAAGTCCAAGGAACCAGAAGGAAAAACCCACTCCATGTTCACGGAAGGATTTTTGGGTGATTTACATAAGCCAGGTGAAAACCCACAAAAATATCCTGAGTTAATGAAGCATCACTTGGAAGTAACTAAAGGTAAGGTTGTTACCAGATTCCCACCTGAACCTAATGGGTATTTGCATATTGGACATTCGAAAGCTATCATGGTTAATTTTGGTTATGCTAACTTCCACAAGGGTGACTGTTATTTAAGATTCGATGATACTAACCCTGAAGCTGAAGAAGAAATCTACTTCAAGAAGATTGAAGAGACTATCAGATGGTTGGGCTACAAGCCATGGAAAATCACTTACTCTTCCGATTATTTCGACATTTTATACGAACTCGCAGAGAAATTGATTGGTTCAGGTAGAGCATACGTGGATCACTCTACTCCCGATGAAATTAAAGCTCAAAGAGGGTTGAAAGAAGATGGAACTTTAGGAGGTGAAAGATTTGCTTCCAAATGGAGATCAAGAACTGTCGAAGAAAATCTCGAAGAGTTCAGAAAGATGAGAGATGGAAAATATGCTGTAGGTGAAGCATTTTTGAGAATGAAACAAGACTTGGAGTCTCCAAATCCACAAATGTGGGATTTGGTTGCTTATAGAGTTTTAGATAAACCACATCATAGAACTGGAGCCAAGTGGAAAATCTATCCAACTTATGACTTCACTCACTGTTTAGTCGATTCTTTGGAAAACATCAGTCACTCTTTATGTACTACTGAATTCAGATTGAGCAGAGAAAGTTATGAATGGTTGTGTGATGAACTTGCAGTCTTCAGACCAGCTCAAAGAGAATATGGTAGATTGAATTTGACTGGTACCGTTTTGAGTAAGAGAAAGATTGCCAAATTAGTCAACGACGGATACGTTAGAGATTGGGATGATCCAAGATTGTACACCTTGGAAGCCATCAAAAGAAGAGGTGTGCCACCAGGTGCTATCTTGTCATTTATCAACACATTAGGAGTTACCACTTCTACCACCAATATTCAAATTGTTAGATTCGAAAGTGCTGTAAGATCATTCTTGGATGCAACTACCCCACGTTTGATGATGTTAATGCATCCTATTTTGGTTGAATTGGATAATGTCGACGAAAACTTCCTGGAAGTAGTTGAAATTCCTTTCCAAAAGGGATTGTCTTCCAGAAAGTTGACCTTCACCAAACAATTCTACATTGACGCTGATGATTATAGAGACAGTGCCAGTAAGGAATACTTTAGATTGGCACCAGGTCAACCCGTTGGTTTAATGAAGGTTCCTTTCAATGTCAGTGTAAACAAGGTCATTAAAGACGACAATGGTAATATTGTGAAGATTCATTGTAATTACGACAATGACAAGAAAGTCAAACCTAAGACTTTCATTCAATGGTTACCGAAAGACGAAGTTGTCGAAATCGAACAAATCAGAGTATACAACAAATTGTTCGAAAGTGAAAACCCATCTGCTCATCCTGACGGATTCTTGAAAGACATTGCTAAAGACAATGAAGTGATTGTCAAAGGTGCGCTCATTGAAAAATCATTCGAGCTTGTACGTGAAAAGTCTCCATTAAACGTAGAAATTCCTGGAAGCTCTTTCAACATCAAGGAATCCAAGAGTAATGAAACCGTTAGATTCCAAGCCTTAAGAGTTGGTTACTTCTGTGAGGATAAAGAAAGTACCAGTGACAAGGTGATATTAAACAGAATTGTTACCTTGAAAGAAGATTCAGCTAAAGCTTAAGTAAACTAATAGTAATATTTATCCCAATACAGTAAAGGCGATAGTCTGTAAATCTCTGCAAGTAATTGTGGTCCAGATGGGCTTGTGTCTGCGTGTCTGGGTAAGGTATACCTCCAGACTCGAAACCCCAGACCCCGGCCAGGAACCCCATATAGATAACCGACCCACTCCGCCTGATTGCAAATTTTTCAGTAGATCCCCAACAATAATAAGGCGATTTCCTGTCTACAGCGCGAAAAGATCAAGCATTGGAAAAAAAACTATCTCAGAGCGCGAAACCTCTGGAGATTTAAGCTTTGTATTTTGTTATCTTAGTGGCGTGTTGAGACTCCGAAACGGAAATCACAAAAAGTAAATCAAGGTGGTGGTCGTACGTTATAATCACCTTAACAACAGAATCATAGCCTTATGTATCACAATATGGCTGATCATTGCCCCAAGGCGAGCATTGTTTTCGCCGAACCTTCTATCACCAAGGGATGTTTGGCGGTCGATGCAATCAATTTGCCTAATCCGGGATCTCATCTTTTCTTGAAATGCATTTTTCTGAAAAAGGGATGAGCCAACTTATAACTCCACCGCGTCTTGAAATGGAAGGGATAAAGACAAAGACCCATATGAAAGAACATTGAATCCTGCTTCGAAGTCTAATTGTTGAACCTGGTATTCTCCACATGATGTGTAAAGTTTGATTCAACAAAACAAGCTTTCATTTCGCTAAAGTTGTTATAGGAGATCAATGTTTTTATCTCAACTATCACCTTATAAAAAAATATTTATTTCTCTCACCTGAAAATTTTCTTACACATCTCAAATCCCGAATACGAAATACCCCTGGACTTTGGTGATTTAATATTTCATTGTCACTTTTATGAACCGCCTCTTATTCTCTTGTGTCTGAAATATTGGGCATAGCACCGCAAATGAGCGATGCCTTTACCGGCATTTTTTTGCTCCACTTCTAAACCCTTTTTTAAATAAAAATTATCTGAGGCGACTTTAAAAAAAAAAAAAAAAAAAAAATTGCTTTAA